>JBBMJZ010413106.1:5440286-5457392 GCA_037833815.1 Zingiber zerumbet | reverse complement strand
GTCAAGTAACTGTGTCAATTGAAGAAAATTTTTTCCAACTAAAATGTTGAAGATATGAAATATTTTTTTAATTTTTTAAAAAATTTTGATGGGCCCGCGGGTTGGCCCGTCAAACCCGCAACCCGCCTTAGAATGGGTTGGGTTGGAAATTTCCCAACCTGCCCCACCCCGCCAAATAGTTAGCCCGCCACGGGCTGACCCGCCCCGCCATGGGTTAGCCCGTCTGACAGCTCTACCTGTATAGATAGTACCCCAACCTCTTATATTGGGATGGTGGGGCCCACACTTGATCAGTGGGTCTCACCATCTCATTGTGAGAGGTGCATGCACTGCCTGTACAGGTAGAATGAAATTTATCCTCAACCAGACAAGATCCTCTGGTTCCATCTGTCCTAATCCGTCCTTGGACTAAGGGCAGTGATTGGAGGGATTCAATGGTCCCCACCTACTTAATAGGTTGGGACCATTGAATCTCTCTAATCACTATAGTGGATCAGGGCCTGATCCACTCAAAGTGGACTAGATGATCTATGCTGTCCTGAAAAATGCATCCTTATTAGAGATCAAATCATACATATTTGGGAGACTATGTTGATGCTCTACCTTCGTATGGTAGCCTATAGCTAATAATATCTTATAATATAAGATAAGACTATGTATAATAAACTGGATTATATAGAGTTATATATTGTAGAGTAATACAGAAAAATTAATTTGTGATTATTTTGACAGCCAAAAGAGTAATGACATGTATAAAAAAAAATCCCAGATATGCATATCTTTTTTTCGCGGATGAAAATTTACTTTTGGCTAATTATTATTTTAGTCAAAGAATATTTAAAAAAAGTAAAAAAAAATTGACACTTATAATATTTTTCATAAAGAAAATTCTCTTATTTCAGGAAGGTTATAGTAACTACAATAGTAACACTTATCGCCATTTAATAGTTATAGTGAATTAATTTTCTTTTAATTTAATCTGGTAAAAATACATTATATAAAGTCTTTTTATATATATAAAAATTATATCAATTTAGTTTAAATTATTTAAATATGATTAAAATCGTTTTAATATAATTAAAATTATCATAAAAATTATTATAGCAGTCATAATAGTGATCTAATGGTTGCTATAACAATTTATGATAATTTCAATCAAATTTAAATAATTTTAATTAACTTAGTAAAAAGATTTTTATATATAATACTTGGTAGTTATTATAATAATATTGAAAATAAAAATATATTAAGATGTTATTTTTTTTCTCGTTAAAAGCAAAAAAGTTATCCTTTTTAACAAACAATACTACTATTAATAATAATTAAGGGTATTTTTAATTATTTTTTATTTTTGAATATAACTAAAGAAACTAATGAATAAATCTAGTCATTAATATATTTTCCTTTTCTCTTGCAGGAGAAAGTAATGAATTAATCTCACATAAAAATTAGAAATGACGCAGAAGATATTATTTTATTTTTGTTTTCACATGATTCAGGCTGAGATCATTTAAGACTAATTAAGAGGCCACTAACCAACGAACGACCCGTAAGAGTAAAAGAACAGGCTTCACCAACCCATCCACATCTACGACTACTTACCCCTACAACAAATCTCAGCCGATGGATCGGCAACTGGAATGTCTACATCAATCCATACGCGTCCACGGCACCACGGTGTTCTTCGTACGGGAGGCCCACCCGGCATGGGGCCATACGGACCGTCGGATCTCCATCCCACCACGTGATCGCCCTCCATATCTTTTTGTTCCCTTCTCTGGAGATCAACGTGGGACGCGAATAAATATTCATTGTTTTTTTTTTCTGCTCCTAAAATCTGAATCGCCGCTTCTCCCCGTCGTCTTCCTTCTTCTGGCTTCTGCCTGTTTCTTCGTCCACTCTCTCGCCAATCGCCCTCTTTCTCTCTGATTTGGACTAGGCGAATTTCGATCTTTCTTCTATAAGAATGCCTCCGAATCTCTGCTCCTTCGGCTTCGATTCGAGGCGTCGACCTTGTTATTCCGCATCCATCGTCCCCAGACCGATTGAATTGGGGTAGGCATCTGATTAGGGTTACCAATCGAGAGGGTTTGGTGACTTTTTGCTTGATTTCTCTTTGATTTTGTTGAGGGAGTTGCAGAGTTGGAGATAGGAAATGTCGAATTTCCGGCGAGGGCTGGAGGAGCTGGTTCGTGGCCACATAGATGGGTGCATGACTGCGGCCCTTGTGTCTTGCGGTTCCTCTGCGGATGCCGGTGAGGGCGAGGACGACGAACTCGCCACCGGTGGCAGCGAAGGATCCGACCAGCTCACCCGTCGCCGAAGGAGGAACGGCGACGACCAGGAGGAGACCTCCGCCGCCGCCCGTCTGCACTCTCGGATATTGAGTCGGTGGGTCGCGCGGCAGGCGGAGGAGATGATAACCACCATCGAGAGGAGGAACCGGGAGTCGGAGCTCATGGCGCTCGCCCGTCTCCACGCTGTGTCCATGCTTGACTCTTCGTTTCTTCGAGAATCGCGGCGGCCGCAAACTACCGTTGAGCGCCCCGCCGCGGCCCGGGCTTCCTCCGTTCTACAGAGGTGGCGCGAGCTCGAGGACGCGTCGGCTGCAGCTAGAGAGCGTGAGACCATGCGCTCCCCGTCCCCCGCCGCTACCCCACAGAACCTCCGGACTGGCGTCGAAAGCCTTAGCCGTGATGAGTGGATTGATAGCTCCGGGCTCGGCAGCAGCGTGAGCGATGACAGCGGCAATGAGTTCCGCCGAGAGGGCAACCAGCCGACTGGAATTGCAACCATACAGACAGAGGCCACTGGTAACAGGGAGTCGAGTAGAGAGCAGTCGCCTGATTTTGGAGATGTTTTCAATGGCGAGCGGGAAAGGGTGAGGCAGATTGTTCGAGGGTGGGTGATGAGCACTGCAATGGCAGCCAACACAGCCTTGCAAGCCACACAGCAGAGCAACGAGAGTCCCGGCAATGACTGGCTTGGGGAGATCGAACGGGAGAGGGTGCGACTGGTGAGAGAGAGGGTGCGTATGGTGAGCCAGGAAAGACATTCTCAGGTTAACAGAATAGGGGAGGCAGAGAGGGTTGCTTTAGCAACTGACCGAGTGGATCCACAAGAGCAAAGCCGGAGGGAGCAGCCAAGGCTACGTGGTAGACAGGCTCGACTCGATCTGATCATGAGAATGGTACGTGAAAGGGAAAGAGAGCTTCAGGGCTTGTCCGAACATCATGCAGTCTCTGCCTTTGCTCACCGCAATCGGATTCAGGTGGGTTTTACATACTCTTTTGCTTCACGAAGTAGCTTAGACATCTATCTTTACAAAGAAAATCATGTTTAGTTATCCTAACATGGGACCGTCTATTCCACAAAGCCATCTGCGCAGACATCTCTTGATAGACTGCCACTATACCAAAATTCAAAGAAATGTAACTTCACAACTATGATCTGGAGAAATTTTCTGGGTTTTACATTGTTTTGCAATTATTGCAGGTGGCAGTAAGTGTAAAAATGTCCTTGAGTTACTTCACAAAAATTGACAATTTCATCCGTGTTCTATATGATACTATCGATAAAGTCTTACATTAAAACCATTGGCTGGATTAAGTTCGGATAATTGACGCTAATAGTTGGAACCCAGGAACTACTGCTATTATATGCTCTCAGTACAGTAACTTAATTAGAAATCTGTTCTCCCTAGATCTGATATTATGAGTCAATTCACCAACTTCTACTATGCCATAATCATATAGTAGAATGTCAAAATACACTCAGGGAACAAATATCTTAATGGTAATTTGCTTTCTTTTCTCTTGATGTGAACATAAATAGTTGAAAAGACAGGATATTATTGGATATAATAGTTTGTATAGATATCAAAATACCTGGACAATATATTATTACATACAAGTCTGCTCCTCATTTGCATGATAAATCTGACATATTTAAGCACATACAACAAAAATCTATATCTAGAAATTTACCAAGTTTACATTTGAGGTTGATGTGTTCATTCAACGGGAAAAATGATTTACAGTGGGGAGTGAAACTTCCCACTTGCTTTTGGTTCACCACATTTTTGAGAGAGCAACAGTATATTAGCATATCTTTCTTTATCAGAGAAGATCTAGCTAAAACTTCTCAGAATTTATTTATAAGTATTTATGTTGTTTTAGGGCTGCATAGTCTTTCTTGTTGGTAAGTTGGTACAATTTTTCATCATTACAATTTGAGTAGTTCCAAAATGCTTAAGTCTGCTATTTCTTGATTAAAGACATAAAGATCTTGCAAAAGTAAATGTAGTAGCTTTAGAGTTAAAGTGATATTTGTTTCCTGTCAAGCTATTATAATAACAAAATTTTAAGTCAATTTCAAAGTTCTAGTTGTTGTAGAAGAAATTGAAGTAACAAATTTATATTCACTGATTTGGTAGATTTTGTATTCACTAATGCTAAAGTTATTTGGATGCCGACTTTGTAAGAAGACAGTCACTGTAACTGTAATTTTCATACTGTAGTTCTATCTTCTTTTTATTCAAAGGGTTTGACATAACGGCAATTCCAAATGGATCTTGCATACCTTTTGGTCATCCTATTCTTCGCTTTCTCATTTTTTTTCTTCAAAACTTTGTGATCTTATTGCAATAAACCCGCATGACTTATCTACAAGAACAAGAGTGAGACCTTGTTTGCACAACCCCTATGATTCAAACACCATTTTTTCCATGTTTGTTCAAAATGATTCATTGGTCAAGAACATGAATGCATGCAGGTTCTCCCTTTAGCTCCCTTTAGTATTTTAAGTAATAAAACATGTGATATATGCCTTCCCTATTTATGTAACCAAAAAGTGTTTATTATTTGAATTTCATAGAAAAATTGTAAGTTTGCTGATATGATAATGACATATCTCTACAGTACTCATTAGTAATTTTTATGTCCAATACACTTTTGAAGCCCAAAGGTCAAACTTGGCTCATTCAACTAACTCATTTACTCTTCTGAAATAACCTGAAATATGAACATGGTACCAGGACATTTAACTGAGATTTTTGTCTATGATTCAATCTTTATAATCAAGGAAAAGACTTCTGATCTTATCACCATGGCAAAGAATGTCATATTAAGTCAATTAATTTCTAAAGTAATTTCCAAGAACTTAATGTAAATGTTTGGTGATGTTTATGTTTCATTGACCAAAAGGTTAGATTGCAGTTTGATGATGTTTCAAACAATGAGTGTTACATTTTGTTTTTTTAAGAGTACATTTTCATATCTTCAATTTTCCTATCAAATAAATCATTCCTAATAGTTCAGAGGAAATACATAAAGAGTTTATTAGTGCAATTTTTTCTTGCTGTATCATGTAGGAGTTTATTGGCGCTATTACTAGTGTTTGTTAGACGGTGAGGACTGTGGCCAATTGAAAATATTTTCAACTGAAATTAACTTCCTTTCTGCAACTTTTGACAAAACTAAAACCTTTATCAGGCTTTGGGTGGGAGCCTGTTTTTTCATTCAATTTTTGTTGAACAAAATCTCTGGATGGGTTTTATAGTTTGTTGTTATAATATGAAGATTTGACACTCTATCCAGAAGGAAAATTCTCATGGAAAATGAATTTCCTTCTTGAAGTAAGTTATTGCTTTCCTAAATCATCTGGCAGCTTTACTCATTTCCTTTTTGACTGTTTGCTTTTTGTTCAACTTGTTTCAACCAGTTTGATTGTTCTATATTAATATCATTAAAATGAAATAATAATAACAATAAACACTAAAATTTTTGTAAAAAGTTGCATCAATGAAAAGAAGAAAAGTAAAAAAAAATGTAATAGCATTGAGAGATACAAACTCACCACATCAATTAATCTTAAGTTGTGTTTAACATAAAATTTGAACAAGAAAATATGTAAAATAAAAAAGAAATGGAAATAGTAAATTTATATATAATAAATATAAAAATATATATGAGATAGAAAATACATAAATCTACAGAAATTTATATTGATATTATGAAAACATTTATATAATAAAATATAAATAGAGTGAGCTTGAGATTGAAGGTGCCAAATAGCTCGGCTGATATTGGCCTTGGAAGTTGTTGAAACCTACCCTTATAAATGGTGGCTAGAGGGCTTTCATATATGTCATCAAAAGGAGAAAAAAAGAATGGGCTCAAGGTTAGTCCATATGTGCTTGTCCCATAGTTATTTGAGGCATGAGGCGTCCAAAAGCGCATAGGTGTTGTGGGGCCTGAGGCATTAGGCGCAAGGTGAGGCGCATACCTTACTGAAGTAAGACACTTTAGGTATAAATTTTTGCAATTCAAACATATATAGGGAATTTTTGCCTAAAATATTTACTACAAAATTCAAATATTTCACCAACTATTAAACAATATTGTAAATGTAAAATTCGCTAACATTAAAATATTGAAATAGTTTATCTTTAATCAAAATCAAACTTCAAATTAAAGAAAAAAAACAAAATGAATGAAAATTCAAAACCAATTTACAATTTGAATTTGTGAGGAATGAAAAAATAAAATTAGTAGAATGTAAATTCTGAACTAATTTATAATTTGATTCTATGAGAGAAAAAAACAAAACCGATAAGAAAACTTATGAACTTAAATATGTGAGGAAAAAATCATACCGTTATGACAAAAAGAAAGTGTAGCCAAATCTAGAAGACCGAATCTAGAAGACTGGCGTTGATGTTGATGTTGTAGGCGAGAGAAGAGTTCATGTGAGAAGAGAGGGGAGGGGAGGTTGATGCTGATTTTTTAGGGGAGAGGAAGAGTCATGCAAGAGACAATCAGTGAAATAAGTTTGCAAGGGACTAAGAGAGGTTGATGTTCATTTTCTGGGTTAGAGGAAGAGTCAAGCAAGAAAAATGTGCTGCATGCATGCAAGTTAATGCAACTTAATTAATTTAAAGGGTATTTAAAGACATGGGTTGGACTTTTTTTTTTAAATAAAACTTCAATAAAGTGAGGAAAATCACGCCTTAAGCTTGCCTTAACCTCTCAAACGGTGCTTGCTTAAGTGCGTTTCATTCAAGTACTGTGCTTGGGTCATTGCTCGGGCGCAAATGGCGCGCCGCCTGGGTCATTGCTTAGGCGCAAATGGCGTGCCTGGCTAGGTTCGTGCTTTTCACAACTATGGCTTGTCCATGTATCTTAGTTTTTCTTTTGTTAGATTAGCAGCCAGACACTACAATCTCATTTTATATGAATATTTGGAAGTATTATATTTGAAATAAAAGAGACTTATGTAGATTGTCCAAGTTTCATCTAGTCCCAGACAATTATGTGGTCAGGATTTTGATATCTTAGAATATAAAATATGGATTTTGAATTCTGCTACCCTACTGGTTGTGAATGAATCTATCTGTTTTTCATGCTGTAAAAATAAAGAACACGCCTTTTAGGACTCGACAACTGTGATTGCTCACACATTACTTGCAATTATGGATTACATGCCATTCTTTATTGTGGTACTAATTTTTACATTTTGACGTTACTTGGATATTTTGCAGTTAAGATGTTTTCTAATATGATGCACTTTTTGTGTATGGTCATCATACCCAGGCTTTGCTTGAAGAAAGGTTCTTGAGTAATTTTGCACAGAGTGAGGAACACTCTTCTGTGGCAGGTAGAGAATTCCGACAGCTCGGCCAGTGTCCTCCTTTATCTGGGTTGAGGTATGTTATTCTTTTCATATAAGAGTTAATATAATCAGTTATTTTACACACTTGGATCAGAATCCACAATTTATTACATTTTTACTGAAATTTCTATTGAAAATTTAGTTAGTATTTCATTAGGAGATTACCTGCAACATCACTCTATTTTTGTGTATATTTTATGTTTCAGAGATTTTTCTCTATAAAATAAAGACAATTCAGAGAGGCAAAATTCTAACGTGGGTTTTTTATTTTCTCCAGTATCTGATTTTTCTTGCATTCAAGGTTATCATAATCATGGATTCACTAGGTTTCTATGACATACTGAATCTGCAGCATGGAGCTGATTAAATTAACAAATTTGTGGACAAACAAGTACTCATGAATTAAGAGAGTGTTTTTGTTTTTAAATTAGCTATCGCAAACAAAGGAGACCAATGTAATCTAATCTGGTTCAAAAAATAAACCAAGGTCTGAAGTACATTTATGCCATATTTTCATGGACTTTGAAATATAATTTTGTTTTTTTTTGTCACGATATTTTGTTTAAGCACAGTTTATTTTGTTTGAATTATGTTGAGATCAGGTTACTGTAAAATCCAATGAAAGAGACTTCATCTCATTACATTAAGTCAATTGATAATGCATGTTTCCATATAGTTATGTAACATCTATAGAAGATACTTCATTTATTTTAAACATCAATTGAGTGCCTTTATGTTGTTGTGGCATCATGATCGGTTATTTAAGGTTCCTATGAAGTTAAATCAGTTACCCCATATTTTTTATTGTTGAAGAAAGTTATATATATATATATATCACATTTATTTGACTTATATCTGGAATGCTGGAAGGGTAGTTAATGGTGAATCCTTTTTGTTACTAGGGAAGGATTGCACTCTCAAGAAGATCGAACAATCAGTCAATCTGGTGCTCTGAGTATTCAAGAAATTAATTACACTGGAAATGGTTCATCTTCTTCGAGTATGGTGGAAGTGTCAAATAATGACCTTGATCATGACCATGTGGATGATGAAAATGAGTTGTACGCATCGGCAAACCGAGTAACAAATCAGATGGAAAATGACACAGAAAGTGAGAATGCAGAATGGACAGAAGATGCAACCCAAGCAGAGGATTTGCAGGAGGATGCAGAACACGGAGAAGAGATCTGGCATCAATATACTGAAGATAGGCTAAATGAGAGTAGTGAAGATGATTATGAAGAAAGTTGGCAAGAAAACATAGACTATATGCAACCTCATGACACACCTGAAGGGAGTGCAGATAATACTCATGAAGAAGTGCATGAGTATTGGCGAGAAGATGACTCACAAGAGGCAGTACCCATATGGCAGGATGAATCTTTGGAATCACTACAAAATCAACAGTCCTTCACTGTCAGAAGAGTTAACAGATTTATTTTGCCTGATGATGATAATGTATATAGCATGGAGCTCAGGGAGCTCTTAAGAAGGTCATTGTTAATCATTAAATATCTATGCAGAAAACATGCACACAAAATAATATATGCTAATTCAATTACCTTTATTTTGCAGGAGAAGTGTCTCAAATCTTCTCAGTAGTGAGTTTCGGGAAAGTTTAGACCAACTAATAGAGTCTTATGCTCAACGTCAGGAACGAAATCCATTTGATTGGGATTTACAAATGGCATCTGCATCAGGTTCGATAGAGGTAGATCAGGGACAACAAAGAGATGATTTAGTTCAAGATCAAATTTCTGTTAGTGTGGCTCCACCTACACTGCCATCTCCACCGGTGCCACCACCTCCACCCCCACCCCCACGACCATTATGGCACTCAACTTTGCGCCACACAAATTGGACTCGACAAAGCTTTCAACATTCAGTAATTTCTCTCCCTATTGACTTACAAAATTTGCTTTCAGAACAATCAAATTTTAATCATTTTCAATATTCAGGATTGGAAATATTCATATGCACTTCACATGATTCATATTCCAATAAATTTCAAAGTATTATCACAGATGCTTCTTTTTAAACTAAAAAACTTGGAAGTATTTCTGATATGGTAGTTCAATGTCTTCAATTGCTTTTAAATTCTGTCATGGGAAAAATGGTTCTTGCCAAATTACCAAATATAACTTAGTGATTTTCACTGAAAATGAGTCACATTGAGTTCATGTGATTGTTTTGTCTGAAACATTGATGGCTTAGCAATTTAGGAGTATTGACTTGACTTGTAACAGGCTTCTTGAATAAAGAAGCCAAATTAAGGCTATTTAAAATCATGATGCTACATTAAGAGAGATGCTAAGAAGTCATAGCTTGAAATTTGCACTATATGAAGTGAGTCTTTAAAACTTAGGAAAGGTAATATTGTAGAAATAATTAAGTTTATATTCACATAAAAATGAAACAAAACTTAAGTTAATGGAGCACGTAGGCAACAATTCCTTTGACCTTGATCTATGTAGAGATAGTTGAAGTAGTTCACTGATAGTCTGATCATGGATAGAGGCTAGTAGTGATTGTGTTTCTGCCCGCATAAGGTATGATTGTTAGTAGGCTGTTGGATCAAGAGTGGTGGCTGTTTGTGGTACTGCCTGTGTCTGCATAAGCTCATGGTTGAGTTGCAAACAGAGACTGGTAGTGGCGGTGCTCATATCTTCCAAAAGTCCTCACACGAGTTTTGGTGGCTGGGTTATGAGCAAAGACATGCTCCTTTCTGGCTTGATTTGCCATTATGCTGCAGTATTTTTGGTAATCAGGTTGTGACTTGTGAGCAGAGGGGCATTCTATCCACTTAGTTCTGGCGTTAGGTCATAGTGGCTTTGGGGTTAGGTTTTGAGCAAAGCCCCCCTCTCCTTAGTACTATGGGCAAATCTGGATTCTCATATTTGAAGGGTCCTTACCCCATTTTGTTGAGTTATCCAATTTTACTGAAGAAAGTTGAGATTGATCCTCTTTGACCGTAGAAAGTGAAGCTGGTAAAATAATTCTGAAAAAACAAATGTGCTATGAGTCTTCATATCTGGTGAGAGGGTGTAGCCAACCCAATCCCCACAGTAAACCTTCTGTTTAGAAGAGGAGGTAGAGATCTCGGCTTCTTGGGTTGCGAGCCATTGGTTGACTGGTCACCTGGAGGGATAGTGTGTGGGTTGAGGTTGGTGTCATGTCATGTGGTGCAAACAAGCATGTACCCTGCTTGCATAGATTGCTGGTGACTGTAATCGAGGAAGGTTTCTCTCCCTTTTGATATTGCTAAATTTTGATCAATTATTTCTCCTTTGAAATGCAGATAGGTTTGTGCCTCACCGCTCAATCTCTTGTCAGTCATCTTTCTGTCCTCAACAGCGATGGCATTGTGTTTGTGCCTCATGTGGTCAACAATTTCGATCTTGGCCTCGTGTAGGCAGCAGGAGGCAACAACTGGGAGAGCATGAGAGGAGAGGAGAGTGAAGATAAGGATTGAAAATATTGTTCTATATTATATTGTATAGCACTACAATGTATATTTATAACCCACTATGTCTATCTAAACAACCAATTCAGTATAAATATAGGCATGAGATTAGGAATGTCTTAGACTAGTTTTCCTATGTCATCTGACGAAGGTTTCTATTTTTGAAACATTCTCAGCCTGTCTAAACGGAACTAGAAGAGCTTTGTTATATCTTAGCATACAATCTTCGTTGATTTTTCTCTGGATAGCATTTAGTTTTGGATCACTTTTCTTCTTATGCATGCTGATGTCCAATGAGGTTGATGTTTTTATCATTTACTCAAGCTCAGTGTAACATACTTATGATCCCTTGTTTTCTTTGGTTATTGCCGAATTGATGATTCTCTAGCATTATTTATGCAGGAATGGGATGTTATTAATGATCTAAGGTCTGATATGGCTAGGCTTAAAGAGGGAATGAATCATATGCAGCAAATGGTGGAGGCATGCATGGATATGCAGCTTGAGTTACAACGTGCAGTCAGACAGGAAGTCTCAGCAGCTTTAAATCGTCGCACTGGAGGACAAGGTTAGTAAAAGCTTTTTAGTAATGAAGCAAATCTGTTTCTGTATAAAATTGAGTCGTACTTACTTTTTCATAGTTGAATTTCTAGTCATGTAAAAATAATGATATGATTCAATGTAAGCATCAAATCATGTGAAGATGCCAATCGGCTTTTCAGATCCAATATCTTTTACTTGGATTGGAGTAACTGAGGTTCCTGATCTGCTAGTATGAGGACAAATTGATATATCTAATTAAGAAATATATCATTGCAAATATCTGAAAAACAGGAGTCAAGGGTCGTAATTCAGAGTAGAAATCAGGTTAAGCTATGTGATAATCTCTATAAATATGGAGATTGATCTTGGTTGTTGACTGATTTCTTGAATTACTAAATATGGCCTCAGGGGATTCCTGTTAAATCCAAGATCATTCTACTTCAGAATGGTTATTTCCTATTATAACGAACCATCTACTACACTCAAAAAGCTGTGAATATGCTTTCATAGGGGAGGAACAATCGCACTGGGAGGACACATCCAAATGGGGACAAGCAAGAAAAGGAACTTGTTGCATATGCTGTGATAGTCCCATCGATTCTCTTCTTTACAGGTAATCATTGTCTTTTCATGCGTTATGAACATTAAACTCCAATGCTTTAGTTTAATCACCATGTTGCTTCTTTGCATCAGATGCGGACACATGTGTGCTTGTTCCAAATGTGCTAATGAGTTGGTTCGTACTGAAGGTAGATGCCCATTGTGCCGAGCACCGATACTTGAGGTGATTCGTGCCTATTCTGTATTGTAAAATAAAACCTAATTGCAGATGCAATAGCCCTGAGGTTTTTAGGAATTAGGAGTCGGTGGCCTACCTGTATATAGTATTGAGAATTCTTTTGCTCTAGGCACACACTGATCATTAATTTTGAGATGCGGCAAACTTGAGTAAATTTGTTAAAAAGGGTCATTGGTTTTGCAATGTGGGAAGGTTGAGCAGACTTGTAAAGGAGGGGTCACTAATTTTCAGATGTTCCTAGGAAGTTCTGTAGACTTGTACAAGAGAAAAGGTTAGGCCATCATTGACATACCATAATGAAATTTATATTCCTTTTCAAAATCCTCTCTCTCTGGGAATCAAGAACATTTCTGATATGCCTCCTAATAGGAATAAGCATGTTAATTCAGGCAAGTGATGATTTTACATGACTTGATTAGTTCATTTACGTGTTTATTCTAATTTTTGTTCGGTAGTGTTTTCTTTTGCATTGTTTTCCCCATTGCAAGGGAACTTGTCAAGTTATTGGCATCCATTTGTAAGTTTTAAAAAAAATAACATCATTTCTAATCCAATACTTTTCTGCAACAGCTAAAGTAAAGAAAACAAGTTAAAGATATTATGATAATAAAATTTTTAATAACAATGAGATGAGTGAACCTAATAAATTTGTATTTTTCTTTTTTTTTCTCAGATTGATAAAACTGAACAAATCTTATATTATTTGATTTATATTTGGATCGAATCGTAACAAAAATGGTAAGGCAAGGGGTCTGCTCAGTTCCGATTGGGTTGTACAGCCTCAGCCACTTAAAGAAATATTTTTAAACAGCTAGAAAGCCTAGAAGGGGAAGGAACAACACACCATTTTCAATCTACATGGTGCTCTTAATCTATTTTTCTATTTATCCCCTCTGGTAAACAGGGCCAATAGAAAAATTGTATCATTAAAAAGAAGACAAAAGAAATCGATGCAATAGCCATATCAAATAGGCAACCGAAGTTGACCTTCCACTTCCCCTCTTCTGTCACTGCCTCTCTTCTACGTATAAAATGACGACGAGGTTCCTGCAACGACTCCTCCAACACGAAAACAGATCTCGAGCGAGGGAAGAACCGGATCTCGATCCCCATACCGCGATGTCGTCTGCCTTTGACAGCCTAAGCCATGACGGCGACGACGACGCCGCGGCGGCGGGCGGGAGAGGCGCCACTACCCGCCCCTTCGACGACGGTTACCTCGGCTACAACCCCCGCCTCCCCTCCCAGCGTTTCGACTCCTTCTCCACCTTCTCCCCTTCCGAAGACGCCGACGACCCCGCTCCGCCCTCTCATGCTTTCCCCGTCGACGTCGCCTCTGGCGGCGCTGGAGACGGCTTCGTCTTCCTCTCCGACGACGCCTCAGTTCACGTACAACAACTGGCCATGAGCGACGACCACGGTATCTCGGTCTCCGACGAAGGGTACGGCTTCTCGACGGCGGTGGCGTCCCCCTTCACGATGCCCCAGGCAAATGGAACGGCGCATGGCGTGGAGGAGAACGGCGAGATCTTCAGGCCGGATGGCCCTATCCTTCCCGACCTCGATCAGATGGAGATGGAAGAGGGTTTCCTCCTGAGGGAGTGGCGCAGGTAAGGACCTTTCTTTTGAGATCTTATTGTTTCTCGGACGTTCTTTGTATTCTTCAGATCAGGTCTTCTTGATGTTTAGAACTGATTAGTTGAACATAGATTACTTACTTCAAATGCCTGAATTTAGAATGGCTAAAATCTTGCTAAACTTTGAAGGTCGGATCATTCACAGTAGATCTCTTTAATTACTCTCTTCAGCTGGTGCTTCTTTTGATCCAAGTTCTTCATGGTTTTAAATAGTTGTTAGTTCGAGCACTTTAACGAAGGGCAAAAACCACAACCTGAATGTGCGGAGACGGAAGAAATTTGGCTTCTAGCCATTAAATAGTCCAAACACTGTTAGATAGTAAACCTATCTTCACAGTTTAGGTTTAATGAACCTTGATGCTTATCACTTTCTGGGACGAGAATGTTCATGCAGTATAAGCGACATATCAATTCTTTAGTCTAGAATTATTTTCCTTTTTAGTACTAGTAGAATATTTGTTTCCTCTAGAATTAGTGATCCCCTTATTTATCTCTAGAATAAATTATTTTTATCAAAATTAGTTTTTTAAATTGTTGACAAGGCATCTTGTAAACGTTGGATATATGTAAATGGGAAAAAAATATATATTACCATTTCTTAAAGCACTAGATGTCTAACGTAAGTCTGAACTTTAAGAAATATTCTCTCAACATTAGGCTCTCCATCCTCAAAATGACATTGATTCATAGTTTACCAAATGAGAAAAATCATGCAAGTCCTTATGATGGGGCAACAGAAGAAGATATGTGCATTACTTTTATCTTGCTGCCGGAACAATGAACATTGCTTGTAAGGCTCATAGGGCATCCTGTCCGTAGTCCGCAACCTTCCATGCGCAAGCGGCCAATAAGTGAAGTGATGCTTGGGCAGAATGTCAGGTTGGACGATGACTCCACGTGGCCCGAAGAAATTGTAGGCGCTGGCTGCACCATTCCACTCCCTTCAAACCACTCGAGCAACTTCATGTTGGTTGAACCTGTATCTCCTGCTCGCTGAATGAGCTGGTCACGAATGAGAACCAACCTTTTCGTCAAAGGGGAATCCGATGACTTGCCCACCCATTGCCAAAATCTGCGTCCTTGAGGTAATGGTGATGAACCCACCATATCCACAGCGTGTCAGCCTTACTCTGCATTTTCCACAATGTCCTGTATAGTAGAGCAGTATTCCAAGCAGATAAATCCCTGATTTCATAACCACCCTCATCCCTTGATAAACACAAGGTCGCCCAAGCAATTGGTGGGTTCTTTTCAACTTGGTATTTTATCCTTCACCACCACCAATACCTTTACATAACCCTTCCACCACCATGATTACCATCACCATCTTCCTATGCTACAACTTCAATGTTAGATATATTCTTCTACACCATAAAGACTTCACCGTTATATCTTTATGTAATTGTCATCGTCATTCTATACCATCACTCATATCCATTGATAGTGTTGGAGTTGTCAACACCTCAAGCCTTGCTATAATTTTCTTTATAGATGTTTAGCCCTTTCCTATCTCCTTATTTATTTATTTATTTTATTAGAACAATAAAAATAACCAAACGTTATCCTACTAGATGGGGTCTGCTATATAGATCATTTTACGCCATTGAACTCTATCTCCTACTATATCTATACTTAAATAAATTTTATCTTTTTTTTTGTCTTTCTCTTCCTCGTTTGATATACGTGTTTCTCATAGTTTCACATCGCCTAACTAAAACATTTATTGGTCATCTAAGTACCTGTATCATCTTAAACGCCTCTCGGAATTTTCCCTTAATAGATGCAACTCCGACTTTCTCTCTAATCCTCTCATTTCTTATTCTGTCCATCCTCGTATGTCCATACATCCATCTTAACATCCTTATCTCTGCAACTCTCATCTTCTACTTATGTTCTAGAGTCATAACCCAATATTTAACTCATATAACATAGCAGGTCTAACTGCGGTTTTGTAAAACTTTCTTTTAAGTTTTAGAGACACTTTACGGTCACATAAAACATCCGACACTCTCCTTTATTTCAACTATCTTGTTTGTATTCTATGTAAAACATGTCTTTCAATCCTTTCATCGTTTTGCAAAAATGATCCTAAATATTTAAAACTTTTGGTTCTAGGCAACTCGTCATCTCTCATTTTAACAATTGTCTCATAAAGTCTAATATTACTAAAATTAAATTCCATATATTTTATTTTTATTCTACTAAGCCTAAAACTTTTCCCTTCTAGTATTTCCTGCCAAGATTCTAGTTTAGCATTTACTCATTCACGTGTCTCATCTACCAAAACAATATCATCTGCAAACAACATGCACCACGGTACTGTGTTTTGAATGTGTACAGTGAGTTCATCCATAATTAGTGTAAAAGGATAGAGACTTAGAGATGGTCCTTGATGTAACCCTATTGATCTAGTAATAAGGAGGGGCCCACTCTGCGGGGTAGAGCTGCTACAATAGAGGTCAAAGTCAAGGTGGTCAACGTTCAGCTATCATTGGCCGAGCGGGCGAACAGGTCGCTCGACCCGGAGGAAAGGGTGTCCGATCCGACCCCACCCTTGACTCGGGTGATGTGTCGAACAACCGGCTCAATAAGGTGTTGGGCGCCAAGAAGACATGGCATCCTGGCCGAGCAGTTATCCCGCTCAGCCTGACAACAGGATCCGACAGCCATAACGGAGTCCCGACCGAGCGGACGTAGCACAAACGTAGCAAGGGTTGGCCGAGAGACCACCCCGCTCGGCCCAACAACGATTATCTCTCGATATCCTTTTGGGAGTTAGTGCTGCTGACAAACGGCATGGTCAGACAGAATATCGTACGACAAAAGCTTCCACTATCGCATCAGAGATATGCTCGGCCTGTTAAGGTATTGTGTTAGGGACACTTTATTGACAGGTCTTTTCAGGGAAACTTCGGAAAGTGTGCTCGCCTTGGGATTTAGGGTGCATACACGCTACAGGAGCTCTATATAAAGTGGGGGTCCAAGCATCGACG
>JBBMJZ010413106.1:5415486-5427672 GCA_037833815.1 Zingiber zerumbet | reverse complement strand
ATGAAAAACCCGAGAGGTCAAAGGAATGTCGTGCATGTGGAACAAGACTACGACCCCGCGCAGCAGCCTAAAGGAGTTTGACACTAACTGATTGAGGGAACTATGAAAATATTTACAAATAGTGGAGAAGAACAAAAAAATGGGGAAATAAAGGTTGACGGTAAACTGATCTTTAAAGAAAAATAGAAAACCCAGTGGTGGTTCATGTGGCCGGTTGAAGGCATAAGGAATAGTAATTTAGTAGTCAGATGAAAATTGGTAGGCAGATTTCACACTCTTAATGTCATCCCCGTCAAACCTAGACTCAGTGGAAGTATACTAGAGCCCAGGGATGAGGACGGGGGGTTGCGAGGAGCTGACCATCGAAAACAGAGGAGTCAAGGAAGAACAACGAACAAATTCTAGTAAGAAAAAGGCAAAGAAGCTTACAGAAAAGATCGTCAAAGAAGAAGGAGAAGTGAAACATCGTGGAGAAGGAAGGAGATGAAAGCATGAGGAACGAAGAAGACGACGACGCAAGTGAGATTTATAAACCTCGTGGCCGATCGACCTTAGCCATTCGATCCAGGGTTATAAAAAACTAGGAAAATATCCAGTTGTTGAATTTGAAACGACGCTTGTCACGTCGCCAGCGGATATCCTCCTGTCATGTCAAACGTGTGGCGGCAGAAAGTGGGACACATGGCGTTCAGATACAGGAGACATTAATGAGACTTAATTAAAAGGTATGGTCGTGTACTCAACCATAATTATTAGAAATTTGTACGATCTTTAGGAAATTTGGATGATGTCAGGATGCTCAACCGAGGGAGCTCAAGGAAAGGAGAAAATTTGCCAAGTGTTTGTCGCCCATTGTCCCGATCGGGCATAGATAATGAATTGTCACACAGTTGAATGACCGAGGCACCATCTAGTTTGGGAGGCGTGATTCGAGCGGCAGCTACGGACTCAGCCTAGTGAAGCGAAGCCGAATGGCGAAGATGTTTGTGTCAATCAGAAACTGGGGAGCAGATGTAGGATCCGATTGATCGTATAAGACACCAAAGATGCTACTTGTCCAGTCAGTTGGACTTGTAGCCTCCTTCCATTAGACTTGAGGGGGAGACTTGTGATGCAGCGATATAGGAAGGCCCACTTGGCACTGGGTTAACTACCAAGGTGGAGGTCAAAGTTGAGGTAGTCAACGCCAGGGTGTCAAAGGGTTGAACAGAGGATGATTGCAACAGCCAGTTGAGACAGGCAGTGCCCGACCAGCGGGAGACATGTCCGAGCGGACCACCCATCCAGCTCGGGATAATATGATAAGATAATCAAATGCTCAATGTGGAGCAATAAGACGCTAAGAAGATCGGAGAGCTTGTCTGAATGGGGAGGTCATGTTACTACACAACCAGTCACCGTAGGGAAGAGCAACTGAGTTTGACAGAGCGAAGGAGTCCCGACCAAGTGGTACCCCGCTCAGCCAAGCAGTGGGACCTGGCCATCGACGGAGCGGAGAAGTCCTGGCCGAGCGGCTACCCCGCTTGGCCAAGTAGTGGAACCATTGTCGTATCTCTCGATATCCTTCTGGGAGATAGTGTCGCTGACACGAGGTATGGTCGACAGGCAGATCGTACGACAGAAGCTTCTACTATCTTGTCAGGGATATGCATCCCCTGTTAAGGTATGATGTCAGAGGTACTTTCCGATAGGTCCTTTCATAAGACATATTAGAGAACATGCTCATGCCTCGAGGAGTGTGCACGTTGCTCACCAGGGCTCTATATAAAGGGGGATCCATTACCGGCGGAGGTACGCGTTATTCACTGTTTACGCTAGAGTTACTATTGCTCCACTTTCTACCATTATTCTGATGACTTAAACTTCAGAAGACCAATGTTAGGGACTCATTCTCTAATTTAATACTCACATTACTTATTTTATAAAATAAAAAAAAGTCTATAGCTTATCAATGAAACCACTGCATGTTTAATTTTTCACTTTCTTATTTTTAGACAGGACCACCAATTAGATGAGAGAGAGATTTACTCTCTCAAAACTACAAAGTAAATAAATGAAATAATTTCTTCCTATTTCATTTATTTATTGTGTTTGCTCCAAGCTTGGAGCAGTTGAGTGCGGTCTCTTTAATCTCCACAGCTCTGAACGGCCATTGGATTGGATGGTAAAGTGCTCTTCACAGTAGCAAAGATCCCAACGCCATAATTTAATAGTTTATTCCTTGTCGAACATCAATTTAATCTTGCTTAATTGCACCTTTAATTCCATCTGCCTCCGAAAGATTTCATGGCGACAAGACAAACTTTTCAATAAGCCTGGTTTGGTTTAGTGGCGGCCTCAAGCTCCACCAAGGGCCAATGGCGGCCCACCTCCCACCTTTTCCTTCGCTCAAGGGAAAGAGGGAGGAATAGAATATTGAGGCACCGTCCTGGGAAGATCTCCATTCCTCTCTCTTCTCCTTCCTTCTCTGAGAGAGAGAGAGAGGGGGGAAGAGGAGAAGGTCTCATCTTTGCTTCCGAATCCTCTTCTCCTCTGCGACGTGTCGTCCTCTTCCTCCTGTTCTTCTTGATTTCTGTAATTAATCGGAGGGAGGGAAAAAAGAAACTTTGGAAGTGTTCAGAGTTTCGATCTTTTAAAAGAGAAGAGGAGGAAAGGTCTCATCTTTGCATCTGAATCTCATCGTCTTCCTCCTGTTCTTCTTGATTTCTGTAACTAATGGAAGAAGAAATCTTTGGAGGTATTTAAAGTTTCGATCTTGTCGCTATTTGGAGATTAATTTTGGGCCGACTCGAGATGCAATGGCGAGGGCTGTGTTTTGAGTCCATTGCTTTGTTCGGCCAATTCATGGTTTTGTTTCCTTTTTTCAAGTAGTCGATTCTTGTAGCAGATCGTTGACTTGTTGGTGCTTTGATCGGTGGATTTGGGCTGTAATCTGGTCCAAAGTTGGATTTTTAAGCTGGGGCTGACCAATTAATGGCGGCGCCGTGGATGGAGGTTCTCCCGTCCGCGATGGCGGCGGCGCCATACTATCCCAACTCGAGCCTGTTCCTCGGTCGGAAGGCGTGCGGCGGGTTAGGCGCCGGGATGTGGACGCAGGAGCAGAACAAGAGCTTCGAGGACGCGCTGGCCAAGTTCGACGGCGACGCCCCCGACCGGTGGGAGAAGGTGGCGGCCTGCATCCCCGGGAAGACCGTGGCCGACGTGGTGAGCCACTACGTCCACCTCCTCGACGACGTGAAGGAGATCGAAGCCGGGAGGATCCCCTGCCCCGGCTACAGCTCCGCCGCCTTCGCATTGGACTGGGACGGCGGCTACGCCCTCGGGGCCACTAGCCCGCCGCGCTGCTACCTCGCCGGAAAACGGTTTGGCAGCCGACCGGCCGACCATGAGAGGAAGAAGGGAGTTCCTTGGACCGAGGAGGAACATAGGTCTGTCCCTAATCTTGTCTCCACTGTAAAAATTTGTATTTTCCCCCACAATTCCCTATTTAACTCCTCATTGTAGATTAATAATTCCCAGTTGTACTATCAATCATTATTGTTTAGTAAACTATTCAACAAATCCCTTCTAGTAATTTAGTTATAACATAATATTCAAAGTTCAAGATGTTGCTTGTGTAGGCCTATCGATGCTCGAATTGTATGAAATGCTTTATTTAATGATGCAAAATGTGATTTTGTTTTTTCATCAGACTCTTCTTGCGCGGTCTCGAGAAGTACGGCAAGGGCGATTGGAGAAACATATCGAGGAATTTTGTAACCACAAGAACACCCACCCAAGTGGCTAGCCATGCTCAGAAGTACTTCATCAGGTTGAACTCCGGTGGCAAAGATAAGAGGAGGTCGAGCATTCACGACATCACCACTGCTAATTTGTCGGATGACCAAACCCTCTCATCCCCTCAGCTATCGAACATCATGGCGCAGTCGAATTCAACTGACCCATCTACATTGCCAAGCGCGATCCCTAAAGATGTTGTGAATCCTTCCGTGCACGCGAGTAGGTTTGTGCAAGATCATTTCCGGGCATTGTCTTATGGATTCAACTTTTCATCTCCATGGATGAGATGTTGATTGTGCCTTAGAGTAGAAGAATTTTGCATTTCACGGAAAGAATGCAAAAGTCTTGAGAAGAGGACAGATATATAATCATGTTCACAAAACCCTATTTGTCCTCCTTGTGCATTATGCTATTTAACATCAGTGTAAACCCCTAGAATATATCTAGTGAAACATATATCCTTATGCCATGTAGATTTGGAGTATTTAGAAGGCAAAACTATGTTGATTAGAGCTGGTAATATTCTTAGCATTCAAAAAGGATTTTCTTATCTCTCAACCAACTTCAAAAAGTACTAGCGACACACAAAATAATATACCATTAACATTTCAACTCTAATCAACACTAATAATATTATATTGTAGTAATTATAGTTCATATTTATTATAATATGAGCATTTCATAAATCAATATTATATTATAATAGCTATGAATGATTGGTGTTACAATATAAGCATTTCAACTCTGATTAATATTAATAACAATGTGCTATAACAATTATAGTTTATAATTGTTACAACATACACTAGTCAATATTATATTATAGTAATTATGAATCATAATTGTTACGACATACACTAGTCAATATTATACACTAGTTAATAATTTATTTTTGATCAATACTGATCATCATTATATTATAACAACTACAGTATTATAAATGCTACAATTATGTAATAGATACAAAATCATTTTACTATTTAATTAAGAATCTAGACCATTTAATAACTAATTTTAAATTAGTTTGGTGGAGCTTAAAATTAAGCTATGTTAATGTTTTTTTTCTTTTTCACATCGAAAATAATTTCAAGATTTATTAATAATTTCAACTTTTTATTTTTCTCAAAATCTCATACGTATAACCTAATTTCTACTATTTGCATCGCTTTTTTTCACTGTCTCAAACATTATTGGTTTTTCATCGTTCTTTCCTCCCCTCTTTTACAATTTTTGCTACAACTTTCTCCTTCTTATCCATTTTATATCACAATGTATCAATCCATCTATTTCGGATCTTCTATATATCGATACAGTCACATCCATCCATCTATATCTTATCGATTTTTCGGAAAAAATCACAACCATATTTATTCATCTCTATATCTTATCAGTTATCTCATCGGTTCTTCGGATGATATACAACATTCTCACTACCTAACTTGAGATATGATTAATAATCTATTTTTTTTTACTTTATTTTCTGAATAAGATTTACGTTAATTTATATATATTCATAATACATATGTAACGTGTATGAGTTATATAATAGTTATGATTTTATAATTATTATAACATCATATTTTTAAAAATAAAATAGGAGGAGGCGGATGAAAATTATTTTGATATTAAATAAATAAAAAAAAATACACTTTGACACTATTCTAATAAAAAAATAAAGTCCTTTTTGACTTTTATCCAACAATAATTATATAAAAGTGACGCAATCACACTTATACCTACTAAAAGATGATATTAATATCAGTCAATGGACGAAACAGTGCATTTAAATTCTACTTATGACGCTAGCCACCCACATAATAGTTGGACAATTGTCATTTAGCTTTCCTGAAACCTTTATGTGATGCTTCCTCGACAAGTAAATGATTTAGAACTATTAGATTCTACTTTCTTTAGAATTTTCTTCCTCTTTCATATTTTTTTCTTCAATTAGCTGTTGAGGAAGATACTTCTTTTTCCATTTCCGAATCAATAAACAATGGCAGTGAGCTGTGCATCCCCAACTAGTGTGATGTGCACCACATTTGATGGTGGTGAAGCAAAGTTGGTGGAGGAAAGAATCCAAAGTACCTTAGAATCCTTTCCAAAGTGCTCTGCCAGGAAAGTAAGAAGACTAGACATTGCTGTTGCAAAACTGAACTCTTTTAGATGAGCAAGACTTGTATGAAGGGCGGACTGGTCAAAGGAGTCAAGTATAAATCGATATTGTTGTTTTTGGATCAGTTTATCGAGCAATAGATAGTTTTTTTTTTTTTTTTTTGAAGTGAGAAGATCCAAGTCGTGACATTTGTTAGGAGATTGTTGGTGTAATCATTTTTGAGGTAAAATTGACTAGTTTGATTAAGTTCGAGTATATTTAAGTTTGAGTTTCGATATTTAGATAATATGTGTGGATAACATATTTGGACAATATATTGTTGGACAGTATGTGAGTAAAGGTCAAATAGGTCAAGGAGAATTTGTACTTGACGGGTAAAGCCCTAACTAAAGATTAGACAAAACAAGTCCTAACTCGAGAGTTAGGCAAAGGGAAAGTTCAAGTGGATCAGGGAGAACCGCACGTTAGCAAGAAAAGTCCAAGTAGATCAAAGAGGACCGCACATTGGCAAAGTAAAGTCCTAATTATAGTTAGGCAAAAGGAAGTCCAAGTGGATTAAGGAGGATTATACGTTGGCAAAGGAAAGTCTTAACTCAAGGGTTAGGCAGATGGAAATCTAAGTGGATCAAGGAGGACCACACATGATGATCGGAAGTCCAGGGGAAAGTTGGCAAAGTCCAAATGAATCAAAGATTAATTGACACTTGGTGGATAAGTCCTAACAGATCGAAGTTGACCGAAATATTAGGCAAGAGAACCTTAGACTCAGATTAAGTGAGTTAGGGTTGGAGTAATCGATTGACCCAAATTAATCAATTAGTGGATCGATTGGGAGTGTTGTTGCGAAGAGGCGCGATGAATTGATTGGCTAATTGATTCAGCCGGAAGTCAATCGATTGGGTAATCAATTGAGGCAAATATTGTGAGAACGGTGGACTTTTGGATCGATTGTGCAATCGATCTAGAGCATCCTCAATTGATTGGGTAATCGATAGAGGCGAATTTTTCATAAACTCCTCGCAAAAGTGGTGAATCGATTAGGAAGGGGCCTAATTGATTATGAGGCTTATCGCGAGAGCACAGAGGCCTTCTTGATTGATTAGGTGATCGATCAAGAAGAGCTTAATCGATTAGGTTATTGATTAGGAGAAGAAAAAAAAGAATTGTTGTGAGGTTTGGATAGTTGGATGTGCTTGGATCTGATGTGGCAATCGATTGGGGGTAAGACTAATCAATTGGAAACCCTAGATCATGAGGTATAAAAGGTTTCATCGAGTTCAAATCAAAGAACTTCTTCTCCACTCTTCACCATCGGTTCTTGGGTGCTTGGAGAAAAGTGTTGTAGCATTTTCCACCACCAAGAGGCAAATACAAGCAAGAAGAAAACAAGCTAAACAAAAGTTCATTGTTGTAAATTGTGTTTGATTTTCTTTGTATTTACTTGTATATATTCTTATTGTATTTCTCATATTGTACTTGTACGAGGCTTCTCCATCTCCATGAAGGAGGTTTCATAGTGTATCTATGAGTGAGGAGAGTAGACCCTTGGATTAATCACCTCAAGGAGGTAGATACTATGTAAAGTCAAGGATGTTAGTATTGTTTCAAGTTTTCCATTGTAAATCATCATTAACGAAGAGTTTGGAGCTAATCACACACCACCCTTAGCTTGTCGGAGTGTCCTAATAAGCGGTATCAGAGTGAGATCGCTCTTCATTGGACTAATCAATGAGAGAGCAACGAGCTAGAGGAAGAAGAAGACATTTAAGCTTGAAGCCCTAATTTCAAAGTCAAGAAATTATCATTCAAGGAGCTCAAGATCAAGAATGGAATTTAGAGACGGATTAGGATATGATGTTTGAGCACCTCCACCATTCGGCATTGGAAGCTTCGACATTTGGAAATCAAAGGTTGAAAATTTTCTCATGATGAAAATAGAGCAATGGTTTATTCTCATGGAGAGTTTTAAATCCCCGAGAGATTCAAAGGGAAAACTTCTTAAGAAGAAGAAATAGACTGAGGAACAAGTCAAGAGGTGCAAGACAAATGACAAAGTAACCAAATTATTGGTTAATCTATTGCCAAGCAAAATATTGTACAAAGTTGGAAAATTTCAAGACGCCAAGGAACTTTAGAGCAAATTGGCAAAATTTCATAAAGATCCAACCTCAGGGCAAATTGAGGCAAAATGCAAAGAGGGAAATTCTTTGCATCATATACATGAGGATTCAAAAGTTGAGAGATGCTCAGCATCCACCTCAAGAATTGAGGGGGAGCGTCAATCTTTGACACTGGAACAAAAAGAAGTTGTTGGTACCCCGAGTTAGTTTTGATGTGATCAACCGAGGTAAGTTAGGTCCTGTGTTTGTTTGATGCTTTGTGTCTAAGTGTGTAGGAACATAGGAGCATAGGAAGTTGAGTGCAAGACGAGATAGCGAGAAAGATGGCATGGGAGAAAGTCGACGAGCTTGGTGCGCCTGAGGGACGAGGTGTTGTGGAAGAGTACGCTAGTAGACGAGAAGAAAGAGCATGAAATTTCTGAGGGACAAGAAGCTAGAGCAGAAGCTTGCTCGATGAGAAGGGTGGAAAATGGATTCGGGTGATCCCTATTCCGGATGGTCATAATCATCCAAGCGAACGGAGCCAGATCGGAGGAGAATCGAGCAATCAATAAGTTGTTAACTGTCCAGGTGCCTGGACTGGGTCCGGGTGCTCGGACCGCCCTGGGCAGCTTAGGGCGCCTCCTCAGGCGCCCTCGTCGAAGACGGATCAACGCGGTCCGAGTGCCCGGACCCGGTCCAAGCGCACAGACCAGAATATTCTATCTTCACCAAGTCGTTGCGAACCGTTACGATGTGGATAAAATTTTATCCACACCTAGGTACCCTGACCCATTCCATACGCCCAGAGTCGCCACGTCAGCAAATAGATATATTCGACCAGCAAACTATAAACAGAGCCCTGGTCTTAGTAGTTTAGAACATCACTTGTACACGAACTTCTTTATTGTTCTACTACTCTTATTGTGTGCTTCCAAATCTTGTAAGAGGCTTCTCCGCCTACGACAAAAGGAGAATTTGTTTTTCAACGTCTTGGATTAATAACCTTCCTGGTTGTAACCAAGTAAAATCAGTAGCCTCTTTTAATTTATGCATTATAGTTTCTTTTTATACAAGTCTCTGTTTTGATCAAGATATAAGATCGAGAAAGGTTGATTTTCCAGTTTAGGGCAATTCACTCCCTCTTACTGGCCACACGGGTCCTAACAAAAGCATCATCATTCGAAGTCAATGAGGAAGAAGAAAATGTCACCTTTACAAGCACAAATTGTGAAGGTGTATCTATTTCATTCATTAAAAATAAATATTATATTATTTGTTTTGAGTATAGAGAAAAAGGGTACTACAAGAGTAAATGTCCTAAATTGGAGAAGAAGAAAGCTGAAATGGATTTCAAGATAAAGGAGAAGCTAAAGGAGGTCGGCCCCATGGTATGCAAGGACAATGAGCACATTGTGTGCTTTTCTTGCAATCAAATGAGATAGTGCCATAACCAATGTCCAAGGGGAAGAGATCCAACCAAGAAGAAAGTAGAAAACTCAAGTAAGGGGGAGCTTCTAAGAATAATACTAAGGTACCATTAATTAATAGCATTTCTTTGTATCATGATAAAGAGCATGCTAGATCTAAATTTTATCATTCTAATGCTATTTATTATGAAACTAAAAGGCATGAAAAATCTGTTGGACCCCGTGGTAGTTTTGATGTGATCAACCAAGTTGGTTAGGTCCTGCGTTGTGTTTGATCCCTGTGTCTGAGTGTGTAGGAGCTTAGGAGTGCAGGAAGTCGAGCGGAAGACGCAGCTAGCGAGAAGGAAGGCACGGGAAGGGAGCCGATGGGGCTCGGTGCATCCAAAGGATGAAAGAGCTGTGAAAGAGTATACCGGTGGACGAGAAGAACGTGCACGATGTTCAAGGAACAAGAAGCCAGGGCAGAAGCCTACTCGAGGAGAAGGCCAAAATTGGGTTTGGGTGAGCCCTATTTCGGTTGGTTGCAATCACTTAAGTGATCAGAGCTTTGGAAGAAGAAAATGAGTCAAAAGGAGCTGGAAAAGCAAGCTGAAGGCGCCCTCAACAAAGTGTTGAAGGCGCCTCCACTGCCTACAGGCTTGAGGGCGCCCTCATTGCCTTGAGGTCGCCCTCCACATTATCCAAGGCACCCTCAAGGCCATTGAGGGCGCCCTCTACCTAGTCTACTTGACTGTTTTGTATTTGGATTAAGTTTTATCCAATGCCTCGGCTGGAGGCGCCCTCAACCCCTTTGGAGGTGCCCTTAAGACTCGAGATAGGATTTCTAGGAGCTATATAAAGGCCCCTAGAGATAGGAAATTATTCATTCAACTCTGTATTCAATTCCTACCAACTCATAAGAGCTTTTAGTGTGTAAAAGGCTTCTCCGCCTTTAAAGAAGGAGATTCTGACTGAGCTATTCAATCGCCTTGGATTAACAACCACCTAGGTTATAACCAAGTCAAAACCATGAGTCTTCTTCCTTTTCTTTTCTATTATTTTTTTTTTATTTTATTGTTGCTATTTTAGAGTTGAAAGAACGAGGAGGGTATTTTCTTATTGCAGGCAATTCACCCCTCCTCTCTTGCCGACCCCGCTGCACCAACAAGTGGTATCATAGCCCGGCAACCTTAGAAGGACTAATCGCCGTTTAAAGCAACAAAGATCAAGACAATGACCGGTGCAAGTATTCATCCCCCGAAATTCAAGGGAGACTTCGCTACATGGAAACGCCAAATGGAGGTATTCGTCAAAACAAAATTTGATATTCTTTTAATAATGAAATATGGTTATGTAGTCCCTAAAGACAAGGAAGAATACAACTGGATGAAAAAGGGGCAAGCTGATTTCTTGGTCAACGGAAAAGTAGAATTCCATCTACTCAGCATCCTGCTGCCCCAGGAGGTAAGTTAGATCGAAAGCTATGACTCCGCCAAAGACCTCTGGGAAAAATTCTTGGAGTCCACGAAGGCACCTCAGAAGTGAAGTTAGCAAAGCGCGACATTCTCCGAACTCAGCTTACAAATCTCCAGATGAATAGTGGAGAGAAGGTAGCGCAACTCCAAGCGAGAATCAAGGAACTAATAACTCAACTAAGCAATCTCGGAAAATCGGTAACAAACCGAGACTCGATCCAGTATGCGCTCAACGTCTTCCCAAGAACTCCAGAATGAGCGTCCTTAGTAGATGCATAATACATCTCTAAGGACTTTGAGGTAAGTACTTTAGAAAATTTATTTTTAACATTTGAACTTAACGAATCTCGAATTGCATGACCTAAGCAAATAGAGAAGTCAAATCTCAATGTTGCCCTACAAGTCAAGATGGACGATCCCGACTCTGAAGCGTCAATCGACGAAACTAAAGTGGCGCTATTGGTAAGAAAGTTAAATAAGTTTATTAAGATTAATAAATTTAGATCGCAATCGAGAATGCATCAACGCAATAGAAGGACGGTCTGATGCTACGGCTGCAACGAAGAAGGGCACATCAAGGATGACTGACCAAAATTAAAGAAAAGGGACAAGGAGAAGTCTCAAAGACCGACGTTCTCTAAACGCAAGAGTCTGAAGGCTACATGGGATGAATCATCATCCTCCGAATCTGAAGTCGAAGCCTTTTCGGGACTAGCGCTAACGACCAACCATCAATCAGAAGAAGAAACCAGCTCGGAAATGAGCATAGATGAAGGGGGAGGATCATCAGAAGAAGAAAGCTGCAATGAAGGGGGAGCATCAGAAATAGAGGTAAGTCAGGAAGTTCCCGAAGGCCAAAAGTACCTTTCCCTCAACGATTGATCACACCAATACTAGATAAGCAAGTTGGACCTCCTCCACAAGCTCAAAGGGAATTTGGGAAAAAAGAAGTTAAATCTTTCTCAGGGCCTTCACTAAGGGTTCCTTTTTCACAAAGGTTAGTGGGGGTCAATGAAAATAAAGACTTCGGCAAATCCTGTGACACTAATATGATTTAGTGCAGATTTTTGAATATATATGAAGATGAGGACTCTTCAGATGAGAATTTTATTGATAATGCAATGGTAAGCAAGTTTTCAGATCTACCTCCGAATTTTATAGGTTGTTATAGTGACATTGAATTTTCAGTTGATGAATGTGATGTAGTAGATCAACATAAAACTGCAAGGAAAGTTATTGATCCTCTTGTTATTGATTCTCCTATTGAGGATATAGATGTTGGTTTATTTTTTGATGTATGTGTTGAT
>JBBMJZ010413106.1:5401507-5415386 GCA_037833815.1 Zingiber zerumbet | reverse complement strand
TGACACGAAGCATTGTCGACAGGCAGATCTTACGACGAAAGCTTCTACTGTCTTGTCAGGGATATGCATGCTCTGTTAAGGTATGATGTTAGAGGTACTTTCCTGACAGGTCCCTTTATAAGACATATTGGAGAATGTGCCCATGCCTCGAGGAGCATGTACGTCGCCCACTAGGGCTCGATATAAAGGGGGGTCTATCACCGATGGAGGTACGTGTTATTCATTGTTTGCGCTGGAGTTACTGTTGCTCCATTTTCTTTCACTATTTCAGTGACTGACTTGAGCGTCGGAGGACCAACACCGGGGACCCCTTGTCTGACTCGACACTGACGTTACTTATTTTGTAGAGTGGAGCAAAGTCTACAGCTAGTCAGCAAAAGCTGCCACATCCTAGCTTTCCATCTTTTCATTTTTAGATAAGATTAACGATGATTTATTTTTTTTTTTGCTAATTTTGTTATAGATTTATGATGAATATTTTTATTAGTGAAAATTGATTGCTAAATTCATGTTTTTAGTGAGCAGTGATTAATTTTCTTTTTTAAAATTTATGATTTTTAGAGCCATTTACATATACACATAATTTATTATAGGACGTCAAAACTAGACTTAATACCATTAATATTTTTATTGTACTAAGTTTTTCTATTACATATCAATTTTTTAAAAATCTAAATTTTCATGTCTATTAATAATTTTTGATAAGAATTTATTAATCAACTTAGAGAACTTGGGACCGATTCTAACTCCTGCAGACTTCTTTAGTATTATTCTAAAGTCAAAATATGATATTTTTACTATTTTTTTTAAAAATTAATACCACCTATGTTTAAGCTGTACTGCTGATTTTTAAATATCAGTATCACTGATTTTTTTTAAAGTAGAAAAAAAAATTAATAAATTTAAGAGGAAAGAGATGTGTAATTTATTGCATGTAGATAGGATAAAATAAAATATAAAGGAAAAAGTAAATTTTACTAGATGGGTAAAGAAAAAAAACAGATGCATCTTGGACCATCTCAAACCTCAACTGCGCGTTTTAAAAAATTATCAAAGTTAAAAGGCTAGATAAATATTTAAAATTATTTTAAAAATATATTGAAAAATTATTAAAGGTGAAATTAATATTTATCTTTAATAGTTTCATGTTATTTTTTAAAACTATAAACTAAAAAAAAATAAGAATCAAATAGGGCTTTGAATTGTTATTATTATTTAAATTTGATTACGCCCAATAAGAATATTGTCCATTAAAAACATAGAATAACAATTGACTATAATACGAGAATCCGCCCTAACTTCCTAAACGAATCAGAAAGATGCGGTCGGCAGCAACTCACAGTCACTATAAAGCCGACGTTAGGTCTTACTCCTATTTTATTCCGCCATCACCCTCCGTTCTTCTCCGCCCCCGGCCAAAGGTGAGGCTTAACGGGGACACCAAAAGGGCGATGCCTCCTCCCTCCTCCTCTTCTCCCGCATCTTCGCCCCTCCTCCCTCCGCCCCGCGAAGTGAAGTCCGAGAACAGCAGATCCCACTTCAAGCTCACCGAATCCACCTTCTTGGCCTCACTCATGCCCAAGAAAGAGATCGGAGCCGATCGGTTTCTTGAAGCCCACCCGACGTACGATGGGAGGGGCGTCCTCGTCGCCATTTTTGGTGGGTTTTCTTTTGTTTCTTTTCAAGCAGCCTGAGCGAATTAGATGCTGAAACTAAGTTTTAGAAGTTACTTTTTCTTTCGGATGGTTATAAATTGATTATCCGTTGGACTTCTTGACACCGAAGAACATCATGGAGTTGGTTCTCTCGCTTCATTTTTATGCAAGTTGGTCGGTGTGCCGTGTGCTCTGTAAATATGAGTTTCTATGTAAGCAGCATTTTAATATATATATTGATATACTAGTTGGTTTCTCTAATAACTCATGCTAGTAGTTAATTTCTCTAATAACTCATACTAGTAGTTATTACTTGCTAATGGCAATATCCTAAGATATATTTTTGAATGCTAGTAGTGAAGTATTAAATACCTATATACTATTAATTTTCATAAATATTTAATTTTCCTTTTTTTTTTCTTTTCAAATTTGTCTTTCCTCAAAAATTGATGTTGATTGCACAGAATTGTTGATTCTCATTTCTGACTTCAATTCTCAAATTTCAATCAATTTCATGCTGATCCCTATTAATTTCCTCTAACATCATATTTCTTAGAATAGATTGATAATCCAAGTTAATCTACATTAGGAATGGTGGATTTTGAGTATTATGACCTTAATATTATTTACTCATTTTGCTAATATAGCTAAAGATTAGTCCATCTTAATCTAGATGTGCTTCCTTTGTTACTTACCCCATGTCACCCTCTCGGAGACAATGTCATAATATAAAATCAAGAGCCATGCCAACAATCATTAAATATGAAATTTTTATCAAACAATATATATTCATTTTTTTCTGTAGAAGATCCAGCAAAACCATACAATGCCAAAAAATATATGAAAAAAATATAAGGTATCAATTAAAACCTAAATCTGAAATCAACATATTAAGGATCTCTGCGCAATTTTATATAATGGTTGAGAGCAACTATAAAACTACCTTTGCTTGCAAAATTGGGCCAAGAAAAAGAAAAAAGTGAGCACCAATGGGTAAACATGAAAGATATACTTGATCTTGTAAATTAGATAACTCACCATTCATATTACAACTTAAAGTGTGTGTGTGTGTGTATATATATATATATATGTTCAACTCTTATTTTCATTTCAGTTATTTATCATCAATTAAAGTAACCAACTGTTCCTCTTATTTATCACTATCTTTTATCACAAGTTAATATACTTTTAATTATCATCTCCTAGTCAATATCAATAAATCAATTATCAATAAAACTATCACCAATAATCCACTAAGAAGTGAATTACTAGTGGGTGGTGTTAGGTCCTCAAAGTGTAATAATATCATTAGACATCTGGGTTAAAGCTCTCTCCGGGAATATAGAATGACATATGGCTCTCACACAAATAATTATTGACTAAGGGTGACCATTCACTACCACAATCATGGGTGTGGTTAGGTACTGTAGTATAAGGGTTGTCTCAAAGTTTTACGTTTTAGTATTTTTTTATTATTTATAATCTTTATTATTTCACTTTAAGCTTTACATCCTGAAGAAAGAGGGAAAAGGAAACAAGAAAGATGAGGAGACTAAGAGGGAGAGGGAGGTTAGGGAGATCGACGGATGTTAGCAACGCATGTGTGGCGCTAGAGATGTTTGGTGGTGTTGGATAAAAGCATGAGAGAGTAGAGATCAGGTTGGGAGGTGGTGCGCTAGTGTTGGGTGAGGACATGTGGGAGAGAATAAAGAGGGCGAGAAATATATGTAACCCCCAATTCCTAAAAATTTCTAGTCATTCGCCCCTTTTTGACTAAATTGGACTATCTCCATATAGAAATTTGGTTTGACCGTAAGTCTCCCAAAATAAATCTAAGCCGATCCCGGTTTGAACCCTTGTGACTCTAATCTTTATGCTTATTCAAAGGATTCCATCGAGACACAATTTGACTTCAACTCGATGCCAAAAAAACAATTTATCAGTTAAATCTAACCTGGTTGTATAAAATTTTTATAACAATTTATGACACGGAAAAATTAAATTGGATAAATTTTTGGTGTCATTCCAACTCTTTTGATACTCAGTGGCCATATGTTTCAGTCACCTCAATGAAGTTTGACGTTTTAATTTGTTTATAATAATACAATAACCATCATTACACATTGTTCTGGTTTCTGGTTGTAGTGTTAGATCTTCCAAGTTTGATTTTGGTTGAACATTTACTTCTAGTGTTTGTCGATATATACTTTTATAGTTCAATATTTGAGATCTGAAATGATTGTTGCTCTATTTTTGTTATTAGTGTTGACACACTTGTTTTCTTGTATTATTGACACTTGTTTTCTTGTGTTATTGACACACTTGTTTTCTTGTAGTATTGACAAGTAGTTTCTAAATTTTATGTGACGATGGCTATGCAGTTTTATCTTTTCATTAAGTGTAATTATTATCCGTATTTTCAAAATTTGCCCTTAAAATGAATGTTGTTGGTCTTTTTTCTTTCTTTCTGAGTGAATATAGGGACAAACTGTTGCATTGCATGTGCACAAATGTTTCATACGAGTAAGTAAATGCTAGAGAAATTTCCACTATTGAAAAGTTAAACCTGTTTTTTTATTTACATGAATTAACAAAATTGACTTGGTTTCTTTAGTAGGGCAAAGTGAATCAGTTATGTGATAATCAGTATCATTCACTGTATAATTTCTATAGCATAGGCAAAATGTTTTAGATTATGATGACACTTTAATTGCACATTTCATTATTATTTATCTAGGTTTATTCATTTGGATATTGAGGAAATTATGATGTGTTAGTATTACAGATGGGGAGGGAACTGTATTATTTTCAGTACTAAATACATTGCTTTTTTCTAACTTATTTTTAGAATGATTTTTTTTCCCTATGAAATGGTGGTTTGTTTTACTGATTATGAGTAATGGTTACTTACCAACCTGTAATATTTTGACAGATTCTGGTGTAGACCCAGCAGCTGCTGGTTTGCAGGTGACATCAGATGGAAAACCAAAGATCATTGACATACTTGACTGGTAATTTCAACATTTGGAAGTGCTTGATATGTGTTGCTAGCATTGACTGGAAATTTGTCTACAAATTCTTAGTTCATTTTCTATCATTTATTTATTCTATTTCAGCACTGGAAGTGGTGATGTCGACACCTCCAATGTGGTGAAAGCTGATGTTGATGGTTCATTTGTTGGGGCATCTGGTTAGTTTGCATTAGCCAGTTGGTTCTTTAACCATTTTTCTATTTGATACAATTTAGGAAATTAAAAAGCAATTTAAGTGAAGAAAGTTATTCTATTTTTACATATTTGTCTTTTCCTATTCGTATCCTTCTTGTTTGACTGCAGACAGAACTTGGTGTGTTAGTCACTTGTTAGTCCCACAAACTATAAAAGTTTGCGACAAATGGTCCATCTAGTACCAGGATTATGGAGTGACAACGAGTCTTGTCTCTATTTTCATACTTGATAGGAGATCTGCTTCCTATTATTGTACTTATTTTTGGAAATATAGTAACATAGAAGAGTGAAGAGTAGGTAATTAAATTTAGTGGCTTGTTTCTATGTGTGCATGTAATGATAGTCATAGGAGATCTACTTTCAGTTATTGTTCTTGTGTCTGCGAAATATAACATGGAAGAGCTAAAAATAAAATGTAGGCCTCATGAAGCTCTAAAGCTGAATGCAGTTATGGCTCCTGCTTCCTCTGGGATAATGTGGGTTAACCTCTTGTAGAGGAGAGTCTTGAGTCACCTACTTTGGGCTAATGGTCACTTACTTTTAGCCAATTACAAATTGTGACAAGCAGGCGTGTATCTATGTTGCTAGTTATTATTATTTATGAGCTTACCAAGCATTTTGAGGTCAATTGCAATTTTATATGAGATACATAGATGCGCAAGAAAAATCCCTGCTACTTTCAACTCAAAAGATGAACTTGCAATTATTTTTGCCAAATCAATTAGTTTGATGCATATTTCTAACTTATGTACTAAGAGGAGTGTTGTAATAGTCACAATTTGAAATCTCATGCCGTGCCATGTGGCATAATTGAGAGATACCATTTTTTAAATTACCAACACTCTATATATGGAATAGAATTAAATGAATAAACCCATTTGGACTCATCTCAACAATCTTTATCACATATTGAATCATCTTGAGTACTGGATCAATATGTAACTATAAAATTTTAAAGTGGAAGGGAATTGAAGGAGTGAATTTAAATTTATTTCAGCACACTTCAATACATGATGAAGCATATTAAGTGTAAGTATAGTACACTGATTAAATGATACTACTTATGCGACAAATTAGTTGGTTAAATTTAACTTCATTTAGCATCATATCTTCCCAGTGAGGTCTCTTGACTCGTGCACTCCATCTTAAATAATAGAACTCTTTAATTTTACATTTTTGTGTCTTCTTGGCTGCTTCTCTATATTTTCAAGCAAGTTGCTACATGCTAAATCACTAATAATTTTTATGGTCTTCATATTGTACTTTAGATTTCTTTTCTTTTATTATCTTTTGTCTTACTTATTCATCAATTAACATCTAGGAAGACGTTTGGTTGCGAATCCTTCATGGAAGAATCCATCTCAGGAATGGCATGTTGGAGCCAGATTAATTTACGAGTTGTTCACCAGCACACTTTGTTCACGGTTAAAGGTGTATCTTCCTACTTGTGTCTACATTTTTCATATTATACTTGTATATTTTTGTTTACTTGTTGGCCTTCCACATATAACACAGAAAGAAAGAAAGAAGAAATGGGACGAAAAGAATCAGGAAGCAATTTCAGAGGCTTTAAGGCAGCTGAATGAGTTTGAGAAGGTCTTTATAACAATAGTTAGCAAATGCTCAATTATCTCTATCTGCTATTTCCTATCTATCTATCTTAAATTAAATGGTAAATTTTCTCCACTGTCTGCAATTCTGCATTAACTGTTTCATTCAGCTTGTCATCTACTTTTTGGTGTTCAGTAAGATTCCTTAAGGTTTGTGTTATTTTACATGGTACTCTGACACAATGCCTTCTATTCATTCTTAGCCATTTTCTCACTTTCCATTTTTTGTTTAATGTGCTTCATGAAACATGACTTTTGTGTTGAGTATCTTTTGAAACATGACATCATTTATTGCAGTAATAATAGATCTTAAGCACGCTCACTTTCCAAGGCATTCATCCATCCCATTCCTCCATTTGGTTCGATGGCAGATAACATTCCAACATTTATTTTCCTAGAGTTGACCAATCCACAAGTTAAAGATAAATGACAGAAAAAATCATGTGGAGTTGTAGTTCACTGGTTCATATTCTGTATCTAGTCAAATAGTTAAATTACCAAATTTGGAATCTCTTAAACAGTTAAGCTAATATTTATAATTTTCAAGATGTGAGGTCATTCATAACCCTTTGAAGGGTCACTCTGTATTGTAATTTTAATTTGTTTTTCATCTTTTAATCTATTTTTGTTCAATTTATGGAGTGGGCAAAGTGAAGTTTGTTGAAGTACTGATTGTACATTTTTTTTAAAAAATTGTTTCTCTATTTGCTTTAGATTTTTTTTTTAAATTGTGTAATGGTCAATGAGTGGATATAAAAATCATATTTTTATGCATTTGTGCAGAAGCATGTAAAATTAGAAGATTTGACGTTAAAGAAGGCTCATGAGGATCTTCAGAATAGACTTGATTTTCTGAGGAAGCAAGCTGAAGTAGGAAAGCTTACTTTGTTATTATAATTAACTTTCTTATTCTCCATAGTGATTTAAGGTACTTTCTCACTGTTTCAATGTTAGAGCTATGATGACAAAGGGCCCATTATCGATGTTGTTGTCTGGAATGATGGTGATTTTTGGAGGGTGGCTGTGGACACACAGAGCCTAGAGGATACTCCTGATAAAGGGAAACTTGCTGATTTTATTCCTTTGACAAATTATAGGTTTGTTCAATTTGTCAGTGCTGACTTGTTTTCAGTTGCTAATGTTTCTACTTATGATTCTGTATGACCTTTTGTTTTACTTTAGAGTATGAATGTTTTGCTAAATCAAGAGCAAGAAATACTAGTTTTTTGCTTGCATGAGAGTCGACTGACACATTTGTTGTTGCATTTTCATTGAGAGTATCTAAGATTGGAGATGATAGTATCTATGATGAATAGATGGTCATGATAGTATCTAAGATGAACTTTACTGTCATTTTTTTTTGCTTGAGCTTCAGGATTATCAGGATTCTCAGCTACTGAAAGCCTTCCTACCAAGTTTGCCACAAAACATGATTTGGTTTTCTAATTGTAATTATATATTTCACTTCATATTTAGCATACTATTATTATTATTTTTAGAATAGCTACATTTTTACAAATTCATTATGTTCCATACTATGAGCTTTTTCAGATTAGGTCCACTTGAGCTTAAGGTCCATCTATTCCGTTTTCATTCCCATTTAGCAAACAATTCCTTTTTCTTCTAGCTTTGCCTGATGATATCTATTCATTGTTCTTCTTTTGGGAGTGTTATTGTTTTTTGACATGCTCAATGGTTATCCAATTGGGAACTAAATGTGCAGGACCGAACGGAAATTTGGTATCTTCAGTAAGCTGGACGCTTGTTCCTTTGTCACAAATGTTTATGATGATGGTAATCTCATAAGTATAGTAACTGATTGCTCGCCCCATGGTACCCATGTTGCTGGCATTGCAACAGCCTACCATCCTGAGGTGTCATACATTTTTAAATAAATATAATACTGTGGTTATTTTCTTCAATTAGTTTTTGTTTTCATCATGCATTTATCATCTAGGAACCATTGCTGAATGGAGTTGCTCCTGGAGCCCAATTGATATCATGCAAGATTGGAGATACACGCCTAGGCTCCATGGAAACAGGAACTGGTCTTACTCGAGCATTAATAGCTGCAGTTGAGGTTGGCTTAATTTTTAGACATGTAGTCAAATTTATTCTGGTGATCACCCCTGAAGTTACAAGTTATCCGATCCAAGTAGAATCTTTGGACTAAGGTCTTTTTAACCCACTTAAATTAAAATTAAGTCAAGTTTTGTTAGCTGTGATTACTTGAGATTTCCCCCCTTTGATTTACTGTGATTTTAGATTTAGTAAGAAATTTTGGTTGATATTTTTTTGTAGTCGTACCATTCTTATTGAATCAAAGTGATGCTTAACATGAGTGAAACACTCTCATTCTTATTGCAATGACAGTACTGTTTCAAGTGCGGTTGATATCATCAGCATGGTTTATATGTATTATCATTTGCCTATTGATATCGATACTTTGTTGGCACAAGTAAGTGTCATTGTGCAATTTGTATTGACACAATCTCGAGATAATGCTTGTCTCAAACAGTAATATTAAGAATTCGCTGAGGCTAGTTACAAGGAGGAGATTAAACATTAAAACAAGTGGAAAGAGAAGACGAGAAACACCAATAGATGGTATGAATTGGGACAACGGGATTCTCTTCATGATTCACTCTTTGATTCCATCTGCTGATCATAAGGAGTAGACGAAAGTTAAAGAGAGAGGGGAGGAGAAGACAAGATGTACCAACCTAGAGACCTAGAATAGCAAAGAGAAATGATATTAGAAACCAACAATAGCAAAGAGGAGTGGCACTCTCAGTTTTAATTGTGCTATCTTAAGTTGACTTCTTAGTGGTTAGTTAAGATATCTGTGAATGTGAATACATAGATGCCTTAATATATATATGGATTTAGAAAAATTATGAAATCTATCTAAATATGATATTGCATGAACCAATGCTACTATCCAATGCACAAGTTTCATTTTGGTATTAGGAAAACATACACATGGGGTGCTCATTGCGTTTATGCTGGTTGCTCACATCAATTAGTTTTGCAATAGTTATTGGCTTATATTTGGAGGTAAACAAGCTATACGGAAGAGGATTACAGATTATTTTATTTTTTCATTCAACAAATTTCTAAATATGCATTAAATCACCCTGAAGTGTGTTGAGAGTAAACACGACATGGTACCAAAATTATGTCATTATGCTCTAAGATCAAATTCAATAATGAAAAATACGATTAAGGCTTATTGTCTATAATGGAATCCTGTTGAAGAGAAAGAATTATTAAGGAATGCTTTATATCAACATGGATGTGCAAGATTTAGCATATCAATAATTATCATTCTAATAACATCAATTTTTCTTAACTTGTTTGATCGGATTGATCTTGACCATTTGATTTTTTTAGTCAACCAAGGTGGCTTGGTTTACCATTTTTTGTTTGTCAATTGACACTATTAGCACGGTCAACTCCTGACTTGAAATCTCATGCGATGCTAGAGTTTTGATCTCAAACCGAGCAATATGATTTTGGCATAGTGCGGTGTTGATACTTGGCACACAAAGATACATGCCTATTCGTGAAGATGAATTCAAAATAGCGTTAATCTTAGAATCCTCATTCACTTATTGTATTTACTTTTAAACATAAATTTGTAGCAATTAGAAAGTATTTGAATTAAAATATCATAGCAATAAAAAGGGCAGTCCGATGCACGAAGTAGCTTTTGCCAATTTTGGGTCTCGAGGAAGAGTTAGACCACATTGGGTCTATTGTACGTAGCCTTACCCTACATTGCAAGAGGCTGTTTGATTAACATATCATAGCAATAAGACAAAATATTACTAGTGTTTGCACTATTGCACTATTGATTGTACTTTGCTAATATTAAATTGCTTTCACACATAGAACATTAGTAAAATTTAAAGTATAGCTCCTTTCTAGAATTTTAATCCCGACAATTATAGAATATGGTCCTAACCAAGGTTTAAAATCTCGACCCGTATTAATGTTCTAGACCGGAACGATACGGTTTCGGTATCATATTGTGCCGTGCCGATACAGTTTCAACTATCTCAATTTAGAATGATCAAAGGTGTATAAGATTAAGTGTTTTATTAGGAATCATAAATTTGACATACCTTTATCAAAATTTCTTAAATAAAGGACATATAATATTTCCTAAGTAGATTAGTAGAGACATTCTAAGATAAAAATATATGTTTCATTTATTAAGGAAATAAGAATTCTAAAAGTAAAAAAACTAAATATCTTAATATTCATGGATCTAAATTTTAAATTGATTATATATTTTTTCTATAACAAGTATATAAACTAATTAAAAAATGCTACGTTATGTATAATAATTATATAAATTAACTATTTTTTAGTTAAATTAATTATTATTTTAAATAATATATATTTAAAATGATAAAAAAAATCAGAATATTAATTAAATAGTAAAATGGAAAAAACATAAAATAATTAAAAAATATCAGAATATTAATCTGATTTATTAGATTTTTAAAATATTTTAAAGATTTTTTAGATTTTTTAAATTAGTAAAATTAATTTTCAGAATATTAATTAATAAAGTTTGTTATTATTTTATTAGGATAATTTAATTAGGCTTTATAAAAGCCCTTTGAAATATCACACTTAGGAAATGTTTGAATTAATTAAATCAAAATATTAATTTTTAACTTAAACACCCCTAAATTCACGAAATTCGCGAAAACGCTCCTCCGGCGATGTCAGAGAGCCGTGGGGGATGCCTCTTGCCCCACCGGAGGAGTCACAGGACTCCTCTAGTGTCGCTGGAGGAGGCGTCCCGCGACTCCTCCGGCGGCGCCGGTCGTGATGGAATCGTGACACACCTTCTGTCACGCGACGAAGAGTGTGCGGGATTGTCGAGCAACAACGAGCGCACACGATTGTCGTGAGCGCGATTCCTTTGTCGCGTGTACGCGATGACGAAATTGTCGCTAGATTGGTGTCCTAACATCATGTTTTGTTGACAGTTGATACTCTTCAATATTGAGATGAAAAATGTTGTTTTACTTTTACTCTTTTAATACCCTTTAACTTGTCTATTTGTAAAAACAAAGCTTTAACTATTACTTCAATTACTTGAATTTATTTATCTTGATGTGTGTTGAAACTTGAAACATGCCAAGTGTTGGGAAGATACGATAAGCATTTCCATGATTAACATGGATGACAGGAGAGATATTACTTGAGCTGATCATACCAAATTTTGATAATTTTCCTGTATGAGTACATGACTACCATTGTACAAGATCCCCAACATGGGTTAGATTATGCTTAATCCATGAAGATCCCATTAAGTTATATTTTAATAAAATTTCCTTTGTTTATGGATATTTGCGTGTCATCCCCTTATGCTCACCAAAAGCAATGATTAGCTTTGCACTTGCATAATGTGCGTGAGAAGGACTTTGCATTCTATCACTTCACTTTGTTGTTTGGCTCACCATGTTATGACAAATTTCCTATTTGGGCTAGTTTTTGCTAGTGAAGCATACGGTAAATCACACTGCTCAATCCACCACTTGGGAATAGTATAAGGAAATCACTCTTCATTTTCATTCTTATCTTTTATTTGTTCTTTTGCAATGTTTCTGTAGACATATTTGATTATTTAGTCGACAAATTCTCTTACATCAAGGAAATGGTTGCTCTTTCTGTGTGAACCTAACCCACCACCATGCATGGGGATATGATTTATAGGACTAGTATGAGGAAATCGCTCTTCATTTCCATTCCCTATCTTTTACTTGTTCTTTTGCAATGTTATTGTCGACATTTTTGATTATTTAGATTCTCTATCTAAGACTTGTGAGACATCGAAAAAATGATTGTTTTTGCTGAATGAACCTACACAATTAGTCATGGGCGATTTGAAACAATAATGACCCGGCAAGTGGTAGTAGAGTCACGCCGTGCTCAATCTTACTGCGTTTATGGCAATTAGAGCATCCTATGTTGTAGGCCACTAACGGGACAACATGAAATCAATGGAAGCAGAAAAGAAATATGTAGAAATTTGTGTATATCTCATTGAAAGATGATACAAATATATACTCAACTATATAATCTACCTTAGGAAAAAATTCCTATAATTAAGCCAAAGAATTACATCATACCTTATTTGAAAGGTTATGATTTTTATTCCTTATTTTACGTAATCCTTATCATCTCTTTCCGATATTATCTTTATTCCTTATTTGAAAGATTATGATTTTTATTCCTTATTTTACGTAATCCTTATCATCTCTTTCCGATATTATCTTTATTCCTTATTTTCCATGATATCTTTCCAACACCCCCCCTCAAGTTGGTGAATGGATATCGATCATTCCCAACTTGGATACATTTTCTTTAGCAACGATTTAGTAAGAAGGTCAACATCTTGTGATTTTGAAGGCACACCCATGTTCAGTCTCAGCTTTTATAAAGTTTCTGTCGATACAAACATGCTTCATCCGATCATGTTGAATAGGATTGTGAACCACTGCTATAGTTGATTTACTATCACTATACAATTTCATTTTGTCTTCAAATTGAACATGTAGATCTGGCAATAGTTGTTCAATCCAAATTAATTCACACATTCCCTGTGGGCTTGATATTCTGCCTTTGCACTCCTTGAAACAACTATTCGCTTCTTGCTCTGCCATGTAACGACATTCCTCCCAACTTTAGTGCAATATCCAATAGTAAACTTGCTATCTTTAAGTGAACCAACCCAATCAACATCGACAAATCCTTCAACTGTTTTATTATTACTTTTCTTGAGAAGTATACCTTTCCCTGGAGTCCCTTTCAAATATCGAAGAATCTGGTCGATTGCAATTTGATGTCTTAGAGTGGGGGCGTGGATAAATTTACTAACTATGATAACATTATAGGCAATATTAGGCCTAGTAAGTGATAGATAGATTAGTTTAACAACAAAACCTTGATACCCAACATCATCTTTTTTATTTTGTTGCCTCAAATTTTTTTTCCATTCAAGCACTTGTTGGATGAGAACCAAGTTTTCCTGTTTCCTTTAATAGATCGATGGTATATTTCCTTTGTGAAATAAAAAACCTAGTTTTGTTTATAGCTATTTCCATTCCAAGGAAATATTGAAGCCTTCCAATGTCTTTTACCTTGAATTCAGATTGTAGCAACCTTTTGAGGTTTGCAATCTCATCATTGTCATTAAAGGTGTCAATTCGGGCGGGTTGGGTCGGGTTGAGTTTTTGTTTTTTTAACCCAACCCGACCCGAACCCGAGTTCAACCCAAAACACCTAAACCCGACCAACCCGATCAACCCGAACCCGACCCAGATAACCCGAAAATTCTATTCAAAATGACTTTTTGGGCTATTTT
>JBBMJZ010413106.1:5357936-5395360 GCA_037833815.1 Zingiber zerumbet | reverse complement strand
ACTGCCTTCCAGATGTCTTGAGCATTCTTGTAGAATAGGTAAGTCCTTCCAATTTGAGGCTCCATTGAATTAATCAATTAAGCCATAACAATGGAATTTTCGGCTTCCCATGTATTGTACGTTGCATGGTTGTTGGGATTGGTGTTTCACCAATTAGATAACCCATGTTTCCTTTTCCTCGAATCACCAAAAGCACGGATTGAAACCATTCTATGAAATTTGACCCATTCAATTTCTGTTGGGTAATTTGCAGAAAACGATTCATACTCGAAACTGCGACGATGGTTCCAAGAGAATTTGACTAATCCATGATCGAACTTTTGGTGTGATCGGGATCTTGCTTTGATACCATGAAATCAATGGAAGTAGAAAAGAATTATGAAGAAATCTGCGTATATCTCATTGAAGATGATACAAATATATACACAAACTCTATGATCTCTACCATAGGAAAAAATTCCTATAATTAAGCCAAATAATTTCATCATACCTAATTTGAAAGATTATCATTTTTATTCCTTATTTTATGTAATCCTTATCTTCTCTTTCCGATATTATTTTTATTCCTTATTTTCCATGATCTCTTTCCAACACAACATTGGTGAGTAGTGGTGATTGCTTGTTTGAAAAGGAAATCAGGGAAGGGTTTTTGACCAACATCTACTGATGAAATTTGCACATTGGAAGCAACAACAATACAACAAGATTCAACATTAGAAACAATATGAGCATGTTTCTTCCTCTTGGAAAGTAGGATGGACTTGCTGGTTGAGTTTGTATTGGGTCTCATCTTGGATGTTTATCCGTCATGAAGATTTGGATGCATGGGATGTGCTGAGCCTTGATACAAGCAACCTAGTGAAGACATCAAGAATCTCTTCAATGCTTGTTGGAAGATATTACTGATTAAGGCTAGATTAACATTGCTTTGGTGCTTCTTGTAAGAAAAAGACAAAGATCATGCTTATAATTTTGCCTAGCACCATTGCTAATCAAGGTTCCAAATCTTGAGTTGTGTCAAAATTTTGGTCTTTAGTTGGAATGATACAAATTTCGGTATCATGCCATGCCATATTGTCCTGTAGTAATATGATTTTGCGACTTATTTACTTTGAAATATAAATCTATGCATTTATATTAATATTTAAGAGCAATAAATTTCAAATTGTTAAAAGCATCTTGTATGAAAATTGATATGTTAAATATTTATATTAATCTTATTAAACTTAGTATAACTTTTATTAGTTATTACTTATGATTAATTATATACGTATAATTATTTTTTGACATCTATCTACTTATAATTATGATGAATTATTTATTAATAACTATTTACTTGTAATTATGATTAATTATAAGTAAATAATTAATTATAATATTATTTATAATAAATTATAAATAATAGAAATTAATTAATATATTATATCTATTAATTAGCTGTCTAATAAAAGACTACTTTATCTTATATGGGGAAAAAACGTAACCTGCCTCTAAGCCCTAACCTCACACTTATTTGCTTCTTGCTATCGATAAATCACAACTCCAACAAGGTCCCCTTGGGACGGTCTAGTGGCTAGTGCATGAGGTGTTGCCACCATGAGGTCTGGGGTTCAAATCTAGGCAAAGCCGAGTTAAAATGCCTCCCTTATGTGCTAGTCACTATTCCAGTAGTCGCCCGTGATTTACCTCCTCCGTGTTGGCCCTGGGATGGGTTGGCGGGGGCGTTGGGGGCGTTGGGGGCGAGCGTATTCGCCTTTTGCCACCATGATTTGGAGAAATTATCCCTTCATCAACCTTAACTCACTCCATCAATGTCCTTCAATTCCTCCATTGCATCTATTAAATATCTCTGTTGATTGTATGATGCTTGATACTCCTCTTTTATAGTATCTCCATTCTCTTCCCCTCCCTATCACTGACATAGAAGATATGAGGTGGACTTTAGAGATGCTAATTGTGCTAAACTATTCATGACCTGGAATATGTGGACCTTGATCCCTTTTAGTACAGATATAGAAGATACATAGGTAGGTTACTAGTAGTCTGAAATACCAGGTGTAGATCAAAACAATGTACAATTTTTTCTTAAATTTCAATATACATGTATATATATATATATATATTAGAAAAAACATGAGGCCACATGTTTTGCCTATGCTAGGTTCTGCTCTAACCAATTAAATGTAGACCAGACACGCTGTATTGACACCCCTAGTCGACTGAATAGAAGTTGCATTACAATATTTAATCAATGAGTAAAACAAAGATTGCGGCGAAGAATCTATATACTTATTCAGAAGAGCTATAATGGAAAAATATTTCAACCCTACTCTATCACTATAAAACTTTGTTTGCGTGTGCGACACTCACTAAGGTGGACAGGGACAAAAGGAAGGGAAGGGAACTTGAGGAATTCTTCAAAATGCTCAGACTCTTCCCTAAGAGTTGTTACACAGAAGTCTATGTATTGTCACAAGTCTTCTTCTGTATGTGTGCCCTCATTGCCTTTGTATTTGACCTACTAAATTCATGTGATGATTCCAAGGGCAAGAAGAAAGAAGCATCATATTTGAAGTAATCCAGAGTGCAGTGATCTCCCTGAAAGCAGTGGAGGGTCCTTGCAAATGAGTACAGAAGTTGGAGCTTCTTGATATTTTTTGATGCTGTTTAACCTCACATATAAAAAGTCAGAGTTGAAACATAGACATGAAAATTCACTTCCCTAGCTAATCTCCGTCTATATCAAGCTCAATGTAAAGAAGATTTGCACATGTTGACTCTTGAGAAACTAATAACTTCCTTTGCTACGGTAGAGGCAAAACACCTTGGCTTAGTACATATGAAGAGTTTGAAACTTGATGAAGGTCATCAACTCTGTTCAATTTGGAAATGTTGGCAGTTTGAGGTGAGTTCCCTTAAGCTAGAGATTGAGATTAAAAAACCAAGTTTCAAGTGGTTTTAATAGATGATTTCAGAGTTGCCCATTGGAATAAATTTCTTTGAAAGGCTACATGCTAGCCTCATTCCCATTGACAGCATTTCATGCATCACAGATAGTGATGTAAATTATAGACTGCATGATTTCATTAGTCAGTAAAATTGCAAGCGTGCCTTTTAGAGACACTTCATCTAAGGGAAACAACAATCAGTAATAGTTATCTTGTAAATCTCATTGTTAGTACTTGTTATTTATCTGAGTTATTGTTATTACCTTTACCCTTTGTAAGAGGGTCTAGTGGTAAAATAAGTCTTGACACTTGCATTTCTTCTAATTTGATGGACATCTAATATAATTCTTTTCAGCATAAGTGTGATCTCATTAATATGAGTTATGGAGAGCCCACTTTGCTCCCTGATTATGGGAGATTTGTTGATCTTGTTAAAGAGGTATGTTTTGTATCTTAATATGCCCCACACCTTTTAATCCATTTAATGTTTTCTAAACTACACTAATTAAATTCTAAATTGTATCTTTAGGCTGTAGACAAGCATCATCTGATATTTATTAGCAGTGCCGGGAACAGTGGGCCTGCATTAACAACAGTTGGTGCACCAGGTGGCACCACAACAAGCATAATTGGTGTTGGTGCATACGTTTCTCCTGCAATGGCGGCTGGAGCTCATTGTGTTGTTGACCCTCCAGCTGAGGGTTTGGAATATACATGGTAATAGTTGCAGTTGGTTCTAAGAAATGCAACCTTATTAACTCACTTGGGAGTTTGCTTGATATCTGACAGGTCTAGTAGAGGCCCAACAGCTGATGGAGATCTGGGTGTGTGCATAAGTGCTCCGGGGGCAGCTGTGGCACCAGTGCCCACGTGGACTCTGCAGAGGCGTATGCTTATGAATGGAACTTCAATGGCATCACCATCTGCATGTGGAGGTGTTGCACTTCTTATTAGTGCAATGAAGGTTTGTAATTTTGTCAATTTGTTTGTTGTTTGTCTCTCTTTTGCAAATTAAGTTTCTCGTGAAGAAAAAAATATTAGCTTTTCCTTTATGAATGTTAGGCTGAAGGAATCATAGTCAGTCCATACAATGTACGGAGAGCACTGGAGAACACTACTATTTCTATAGGTGATGGAGCTGAAGAGAAGCTAACGACCGGCCAGGGGCTTTTGCAAATTGACAAGTTGCTTCAGTTTTTTCTTTCTTTGATTCTTTATGATGAGCCTACCATTGATATTTCAAATTGGTAGTTTTAATTTGTAATACCTTTGAATCTTATGGTTTTTTTGTTTAACATGTCAGAGCTTATGAATATGCCCAGCAGTCTAAGGATCTTCCATCTATTTCCTATCATATTACAGTCAATGAAGCTGGAAAATCAAGTGAGTTATTCCTTTTTTTTTGGATTGCAATCCTTATAAATTGATGACTTGATGTACATATGCAAAGGTATTATTTTTTCATTTAGATTTTAAAATGTTCTAGGCTATTTTGAGTCAATGTCAGAAGGCAATACATATTTGTTTTTGAGGATTGTGAATGCTGACCTAAATATATTGATTTTGTGAATGTTGCTTTTGAGGACCAAATAGAACATGCATAACTCAATGTAGGTTGTTATAAATTACTCCATTTGTTTTCCTTTTAACTGCTGGTGGTTTTTTTTTCTTCTGTTCAAAGTAATCAATGGAAGATGGAAAAATATTGCTGCTGAACTTTCCAACTTCAATATTTACTCGACAATGAAATATTGAAGAAAAACTGGTTTTAATTATTCATAAATTTATGGATGGCAGCTCCAACTTTTCGAGGAATCTATTTGAGAGGAGCTAATGCTTGTGACCAAGCTAGTGAGGTAAACTGTTATCTTGTCTCAAAGAATAACTCACTTTTTATGTCATATATCTAATATTTAACATTTGGTCAAATGATGGTACCATGCTCATTTGTTGAGTTATCACTACAATGGATCGATCCTCGGCCAGAATGATACAGTGCCAATGCCATGCTAGCTGTGTTGATAGGGAACCATGAAGGAAAAGGAAGGAGCTGTGATACTAATTCAAGATTGGATCTAGTAGATGAACACTAAGATGAAGAAATGCATAGGAGGAGGTGATGTTGGTTTACCTTGAAAACACACCAAAATGGAAACAATCCTCATGTTTGCTTCATGAGTCATCCTATTGCAGAAACTTAACCCACACATCCCACTGTGACTTGCATTAGGCAAGTAGAAGTGTCTGGTCATCGATGAGGCGATGAGGCTGGACGCTCTATACTCGGCAAGTCATCTCATCATAGAAGCTCTTCGTGGAAGCCTTATTGCAAAACTCTAGTTTTCACTTCTAGTTGCCCTTGTGGAAGGCTGGAAGTGCCCCTCCCATTGTGTAACAACTTGTGGAAGGCCGGAAATCTCGCCCTTGCTTTATCTTGAGTCTTGAAGGAGTTTCAAGTGTCGGTTTGTGGGCGAAATGATGTTACGGTTCAATAGGCATAGCACATGATTTAAAAGCCTAAATAGACAAATATGCTAGTTCTTGTTTGATCACTGTGGTGGCACAATAACGTGTGACTAAATGCTATGAAAAACCTGGATTGTGGGCTTCTTTGTAGTTTCTCATTGTTGCCTATGTGGTAGGCTTGGCCTTTAGCAGTTAATAAACAGATGGTTCAGGCATGTTCGAATACAGTCATCATACCTATAAGTAGGGACATGAATTTCATATTAAATGAATCTTCATGGAACATGACAAGATGAAAATGAAAATGGGCTTAGATAAAGAATTAAGTTTGTCTCTGATAAATGTGAAAATGATGATGTGTTTCCATATGTGACAAATATACACTGTTTGATACTGATGTTGACATATATTGTTGGCTGACAAGAGGAAATCACTTTAGGATATTTTTGTAATTTAACTTGTCATGACATAAATTATAGTTGAGCTAATTATTTGAGACCTCATTGAAAAACATAAAAGACACAAAATTGTATATAAGCTTATTAAATATTTTTGCCTAGGATGAACTCCTTGGTTTGAAACTATGGTATCTTTTCCTGCAGTTCTAGATTTTGCAATTCATGAGCCTCTTTGATGTGGAAACGCCATCATGAAGTGTAGTTTAATTAACACATTCCACTTCAACATTTACATTCTAGTTACTTGAACAAAATGGCACGCTATTGAATTTGCTTGAATATATCTATTAAAAATATGAAGGTCACAATATTTAGAAGTTGTACGAACTCAGTTGTCACACCAGGCCAAAATAAAGAAAAGCATTTTGAAAATACTTATCTGTGTGGTGTTCAAATATTGTGTCAAGACAGAGTGACAGATATGAATGGGATCAAATTGGTTAATTATGTCAAACTTGTCGAGATTCACATCCAGCCCTGATCCTCCTCTCTATTCATGTTCAATAGGTCAGTAAAACAGATGGCTACTCGTTTTGCTACAAAAATTACCTAGAAGTATCAGTTGCTATCTTGACAGTTATGTATTTCACATGGATAATCAGTGTTACAACCATGATTAGTTTCTGTTTTCATTAGTTTATGAGAAATTGAAACCAAAGTTACTCTTCTGTTGATTATTATTTGTGTTATTTAATTTGAAATTTTGTTGTAATCATTTCCCCTTGTTTTAGAAGCTAAAGTTAATATTTCTACTTGCCTAGTGGACTGTTCAAGTTGAACCCAAGTTTCACGAGGATGCAAGTAATTTGGAGGATTTGGTCCCTTTTGAGGAATGTTTACAGTTATATTCAAGTGATGAAGTAGTCATCCGTGCTCCTGAATATCTGATGTTGACACACAATGGGCGTAACTTCAAGTTTGTCTCGGAATCTTGTTGTTTTTCTAATACATTATACTACCACCCACATTCATTTGCATCTATAGATTTTTAATAAATATTAGTACTATTGTATTGTGTAATCTATGCATCCATCAATACACCTACATGTGCATATCTAGTGCTTCATCCTGTCATATGTGCTCACATCTGCATATACTTTCACATATTTTAGTTTCTAACTGGGTTTGGGTACCAAGCTAGTTGATCACTTTAATCCAACTTATGGAATGTTTCACTAATCTAGTTTATGTTTAATCCATGCAAACATAAACATTTACAATTAATGCTTAGGACATAAACAAGTCACACTTTGTTCATGCTAGAATCTTCCTAGAGCTAATGAGTTATTTCTTATCTCTTAACTAAGGCAATCTAGATTCACTATATGCCTAATAAAAACTAGTACAATTTTCACAACATAGCTCAAACGGAGGAAGGAGAATGATTATTATGAGGAGTTTATTGATTATTTTCCATTTTGAAGATGATTATTATACATACCTGCACTTCATTTATTTTGGATCTCCCTCCCTCACGTACATCTCTTTTACTATCAACTCAAAGAGTGAAGCAGTGGTAATATATTTTTTCTCTTTGAACTCTCTTCCTCCTCTCTTTTTTTTTTTCCTAGGCCAAAAAGGCATACGCTGGGAGTAAAGTAGCATCTAAATATTGAAAAGCTTTTGATATTCAATCATGCATTTTGTAGCTTCTTTTGAAAGCTATATGCCGAATGCCGATGTAGACATGATGACGAAAGGATCTACGTTCAAAAGAAACAGAATAAATAAAATCCATCTTATGCATCTGTACTATGGAGTTGAGAGAGAGAAGATGGGACTAGGCAATGATTCCTACTAATAGGAATTTTCATGCTTTGTTCTCGTACACATTCACAACATCATTTGATTTGTTCATTAACATTTGAGAGTTTTCCTAGTCCTTGAAAGCAAGGTTTGGAACGTCATTCGAAGATGGGGTTGGTCTTTAGTTGGGACAAGAAAAATGTTGTGCCATACCAAGGTGTGTTGACACATCGTGCCAAATTCATCAAGAAGAAGGAAGAGGAAGAAGAGGATAGGGGAGAAGAGGAGGGATGAGGAGGAGGAAAGGGGGGAGACTAGGAGGAATAGTGCTTATCTGTGAACATACCTATTGCTATTCTATGAATGACGTTGGAAAAATTGAAGCTGTTCTGTTGTCCCTTTAGTTGAAGTTGGAGTTGATCTGTGGTTCCTCAAATGACGCTAGAGTTGCATAAATGATTCTAATATTATCGTCAAAGCTAGGTCAATTACTAAAATAATTTTGATGGCCAGAATCATTTTGTCATTTGTGGCTATGTAGTTTCGTCGTTTGCGTTTGCATCTTTACATTGTTTGCGGCTACAGAAAAAGTGTCAGGGCAAGGGTGTTGTTAGTTGGGGAGAAGGATGAACTCGTGATGGAAAAATGAAGGAGATGAGCTCGTAACTCATTTATGGATGAAGATGAGCTTGTGGCTTGCTTGCTGATGAACTCATAGAAGATGATGGGCTTGTGTCTCATTTGGACAAACTTGCGGACAAAGGATGAGCTTGTGGATGAACTTGGGACGTAGGATGAGCTCACGACTGAAGGATGACCTCACAATAATGGATCGGCTCGCTTGTGGATTTCTCAACTTCTGGCATGCCAGTTGGGGGGGGGGGGGGCCGAAACAACAAATTTTACCCATGCCAATCAACTCTAAACCAAATTTTAATCACTGCTTGAACAAGCATTATTAGTCATCCAAAGTGGTTCCGTGAGTGGCCTGGTCAATCCTTAGAGCTTTCTCTATGCCCCAAAGTATAGCTCAAAAGCCTCTGTCTACATTTGTGCTTTATGTTCTGGTATTCACATCAAACATATGCATGAAGCTAGAAAGCTTTCTCAGCAATCTCAAGAATTGACATGATGACATGAAAAGTATTCAGAATATCTGGCAAACACACCACAAACCAAATTTTTGAAAAAATCTTATGTGGTTAATGCTTTAAAGGGGGGAAAAATCAGGAGGCCGAAAATATGAAAACAATGTATCTAAACAATACAATGGAGGAATACCGTGATATGTCAAAGTAGGGTAGAAAAGTATATATTTTTCATTGATCCTCTAGGAGAGAATTCAAGCACGGGTCATTGTGTGCTTGGTTGTTCACATTAGCCTTCTCACATGTTTTAGTGGTTGCTTTGGGTTACTGAATTCTCAAGGATGTCCTGACAACTTGTGGTTGACAAAGTCTGTTAGGCGTGTAGAGCAAGAACATGGCAAAGATAGAAGTGCTAGGGCAACTATTGCTTCTGCAGGAATGGTCTTCACAGTGGCCCTAAGCACTCAACATTTAGGTATTGCTCGTTTCATGCGTTTGTGGGATCGATGACCAACGAAGGTGCTGTGGGAGACGACCAAGGTACCTGAGAATTAGCATGCTACATTCAGTCAATGCAGACATAGACGCCATGTCATACTTTAATGGCTACATGACAGAAATTAATAGAAAGATTTGTTATAAGCTTTGATATTTTAAAATTGAAAGCATGCAATAAATCTAATAACACATAATAAGTTTGTAATTTTATCGATGAACTCTAGAAAAATGTTATAAGTGATTAAAATGTTACCACCAATATAGTTTACATAGAGTTTAATTTAGGATAAAGTTGATGTGGCTGATCTCAAACAGTTGGATTAGCACTGATTGATGGCGATAATGGTTTATTTTTGAAGGTTTTCTTATTTGTCAGTAGAAATACTTGTAAAAAGTCACCTTTTTTGATTTAACATTAATATTGTTAGTTTGTTATTGTTGAAGGTGAGCTTTGTTACCGTGTGATCTTGTGGTCACGGCACGGAAACAACCTCTTGCAATGCAAGGTAAGATTACGTACAATAGACCCAATGTGGTCCGACCCCTTCTCTGGACCTCACATTGGTAGGAGCTTCGTGCACCGAGCTATCCTTTTCCATTGTTAGTTTGTTATTGTTAATCTTATTCTTTGGTTCAAGTGTAGTTTTGCATTGAGCTTGATTGACGATAAGATGATAATGGATTATTTTAGAAGTTTTTCCTATTTGACAATGGAAACACTTGTGAAAAGCCACCTTTTTGATTTCACATTGTTATTGTTACCATGTTATTGGTTAAATCTTATTCTTAGGTTCCAGTATCATAGTTTTTAAAGCATACTGAAAAGACTGTCAGTATTATTTGAGGTAGAAGTTTCTTCTTATCTTTTGCTGCATTGCCACTATATCATGCTGCTTCTAACACTCGATTGCTAATAGTTCTATTAGGTGAATTGTACACCTAGTTTATGTTCTAGTTAGTCTATGTTTGAGAAGTGGAATATGATATGAATGATCTCTGTTTTTGTATTTGTGTAGCATAGTTGTGGATCCCGTTGGTCTTGGCGATGGTCTACACTATCATGAAGTTTATGGCATAGATTGTAGAGCTCCTTGGCGTGGTCCTCTCTTCCGGGTTCCCATTACTATAATAAAACCTCTTGCTTCAATCGGCAGGCCTCCTATTGTTACCTTTTCAAATGTCTCCTTTTGTCCAGGTACCTTATGAATGACCATTTACAATTCCATTTGGAAGTAAAAAAAAACTGATAGATGTATATTCATCTAGTATTGTGTTGCATCTCTTAATTTCTAATTGAGTATCGTTTCATGATTTCAAATGTCAACTATCATCCATTGGGATGGTTGAAATATATTGTTGTAGTTATAGATCGATGCCAATATTTTGTCGGCTTGAATATAATTTCATGGTTTCAAATGTTAATTGATATCCATTGATACAGTTTAAAGCACAAATAGATATTATAATGCCAACCAAATTTGGGTTTATCTCAGCTGATATCGTTCAAAGCCCAATGAGACAAGATTCTTTTCATATATATAGATATTTTTTCAAAATTTTGTTTGTTGGTTATGGGGAGAAGATAGAACACTAAAATGAGGTAGGAGGAGAAGATGGACCACTAGATGGCATCAATTGAGGCAGGCTCATCTTGCGAAATTCATCTTTCAGTCAGAGCGAGTGGAGATATAACTCTTGAAAGATAAAAATAAAGAGAAGATTCATTAGTTGGAGCACTAGTAGTAGTGAAGAGGAATGATTCTAAAGTCAAACAAAAGTGACATTCATATCATGAACTTATTCCTTATCTAACCTTAATTGTGCTAATCTGCTTTCAACTCTTATTAATTAACTGAGAGATATGTGTGAATATGTGGAGAAATTTCTTTCAACACTAGTTGTCCTAAAAGCATTATTCAATATAAATATTAAAAAATTATGGGATGAATCATGGTAGAATGCTATAAGAACCAATGGTCCATACATGAGATTCATTTTGGTATTAGGAAAATATATTTATTAGTTGAGGCATTTATTATATTTTTGTAGGTATATTAATAATGGTAGATCTTTGACTTCATTGGTCACTCTCACTGCAATGCTGAATAATTTCTTAACATCCATTTTTCCTATGAATTTTGACCTCTTTCCAGAAATATGTTTGCCTTCATCAAGTGTTGAATAAACGCACATTTTCTCAATATTGAACCACTATGCTTGTATATAATTTCTTCATCTCTTAACGATTTCCATGTCTCTTTCGAAACTTGCTTACAATTGTGCCATAGCCTTAGTAATAGAACACAAAGTGTTCACGTAAATTTTCATAACATATTTACATTTATACCATTATATTTTCTGAGTTGGGCAAATCATCAGATCCATCACACCAATATTTTACATATTGAATGCTTTATTTATGTGGTGATCCCTTAGTTTTTATATAATTTCATCTAATGGTGCTGTTGGTATTTATTGAGGAACTTCATGAGACTTTTTATAATTTCGTCTCTTACAGTGCTGCTGGTGTTTCTTGAAGAACTGCATGACTATTGTTTGCCTTAATCATTTATATTGAAAAGCATAATGTTATCAACTGTAATTTCTCATGATACAATTGTATTTTGATATGTTGTGAGAACTCATTACTAGCAAGCTGCATATTGTTATATATAACATTGTAATTGTTTGATTAATTAATACCATAATAGTTCCACATCATGTATATGTACTGCGAGACAATATGAGGTGCACTGCATATCACTAGGTCTGCCACCTCAGGTCGACCACCCTCTTTAGATTCTAATCAACCATTAGTGACTACCACATCAAGCATCCACCATTCTCAGGCCTACTACCTCTACAGTTGGTTATTTATAGGATCAACGAACTTTATAGACTATACCACCTTAGATGTGCTCTTCACGATTTACCATTCACGGAATTGTACCTCAAGGTTTGTATTGACCGTTTATCATTTCTCTCTTTCCAATGTTTTGAATTTATGCCTTTTCGTTTAACCTCATTATCCTATTTTTTATTAAAAAAGGAGAAAGTTTTTGGAATGTCCTACAATATTCTTTCAGCAAGATGTCTCTCCATGGGAACCTCCATGACAGCTTGACATGATTTTTATATTGACGACTTGATAATCTTTTCGACAATTGCTAAGTTGGATGGTAATGAGAATTAATATACAGTGCTTAATGCCAAGGTTTAGAAGTGTTGTTCGATGCTGATGTTTTGGCCCTCAGTCAAATGAGATGTGCTAGTGTTTTGTCAAGCCCGGTGTCAATCCTTATGTCAATTGTAATAACTAAAGAAGAAGCAGCCTTGTAATAGCTAAAGAAGAAGACTTGGTTTAGGTCTTGCTTCGCATTGCCAAACAATTGTGCCTATTGTGAAAGCGCATTGTTGCATCTTTCATGGTTTGTAATTTCCTATCATGCTGAGCAAAATAGTCGAAACGTATCACTTTGATAAATTATCGAAATTGGATACTTCTCAGCAACGAGACAATGTCTCCTATGTTGTGTTAATTATGTCAAAAAGAATAATTTCTTGTCAACACTCGATACCCTTTGGCATGTTAAAACTGAGATTATATATATATATATAGTTTGTCTCTATACAAGATAATGTTAATATAATATCAAAACCATAGTATTTAAGATAGAAGGCAAACATTGAACTTAACTATTTTCCACTGGCACTATACACTAGAACGTCAACACGATATTGAAATAACATCATTTTAGTCAAATATCAAAATCCTAGCACGGCTTGGGATTTCAAATTTGGCATCTTGTCTTGTGTGAAACCTTGCATTCACCCATCATGAAAGCTCTCTCTTATGTCTCGTCTTGTGTGAAGCCTTACATCACCTTATGATGAAGCTTACACCCATAGCTCTCACTTCTCCATGCTTTGAACTGTGGAATCTCCATTTGGTTTGCATGCCAATTGGCTTGCAGAATGATAAGTTTTCTATGTCAACTATTACAGAATATCAAGTTTATGTATGTTAACTGGCGTGTAATAATTTCCTAAAGCTTGGTGTACACCATCATTTTAGTACAACATATAAGTGGCAAATGCACAAATCTACTTCATAATTATCATCAGCACAAACTAAATCATACTATTTGAAAGAGAAGGATAAAAGATCTGCAAAGTAAACTCAAAATTGCATAAAGTAAATATAGACATGTGCGCGCGCGTTCATGTGAGGGATCTGATTGTGAAATTGTCATCTAGTTGTAGATATACAATTGTGTATGTTAGGCACTTAAATGTAAATATTTAGGGATCTATTTGTCTATATACAACTTCTATTGGGCGAGTCTGGATGGGTGAGTTTGTTGCGCACGTGTTTGGGACCTAAATGTAAATATATTACAACTTAATTGTAGATATAACTTCTGTGAGTGTAAATGTAAAATACAATTAACATTAATACAGATATGGTGGTAAAGGGGCTGAGGATGAACCTAATAATTTTCCCATCTCATTCGCATAGTATCAGAGTGTACATTTCTCTTTTATTCTCCGTCTCATTCTAATCACTCAATGTTAAAATTTGTCTCTTTTGTTCTGCTTCTTAACTCGCAGGCCAGGAAGTTCTCATCCTTTCTGGTCCAGTGACGACCTCAAAATTGTGTGATGTTGTTGAGAGTAATAATAGAAACTTGATTGAGTCAATTCACACCATTTTCTTGACATGCAAGTTCCTTTGAAGTTTCATTGCTGTTTTTATTGATTGCTACCACATAAACTGCATACCATCTCCTATCTTACATATCAAATTTTGTTTTTGCTCCCCAATTTTTCGTCCTAGCTTCTGGCTGAAGGTTGGTAATTTGCTTTGTTTTCAGAATATTTGTGCCTTTTTTGTGTTATGAAATTTCAATCATTTATAACAATTTCCATACTTACGATTTATGATATGCTTTCCACGAAACATCTTGTGATAGACTACTATGAGTACATATAGGCAAGTCAAAAAAACCTGTCAGATCTGCAAGTAATGCTACAAAAGTATAGTAACTTGTTAGCAATTAGGGTTCATCCGTTTAGGTAGTCTCCTCTACCTATAACTTTCCATTTACATCTTCGTGCATTTACCTAATCACAATTAGGCCCCTATTCCTGCCGTATGTACATAGGAGATTTAGTTTATGTATTTAGAAAAGATAAGATTTTTTTATTTTTGGTAGTATTGAATTTAGGAAATTACAATCAACTAATTGATTGTCTTCCTAATTTGTAGAAATTTGGTTTCCTAGTTTAGTAGATATATATGTTGGAATCCCGTGGTAGTTTTGATGTGATCAACCAGGTTAAGTTAGGTCCTATTATGCTTGATCATTGTGTGTAAGTGTGCTGGAGCTTAGGAACACAAGAAATCGAGCAGAAGACGCAGTTAGCGAGAAGGATGACACGGGAAGGGAGCCGAGGGGCTCGGTGCATCCGAGAGACGAGGTGCTGCGGAAGAGTACACTGGTGGATGAGGACGTGCACGACGTTCCGAGGGACGAGAAGTCGGAGCGGAAGCCTGCTCGAGAAGACCGGGAAATGAGTTTGGGTGAGCCTTATCCCGGATGGTCGCGATCACCTAGGCGATCGGAGTAGCAGATGAGCAAAAAGAAGGCTGGAAATACTGTTGGAGGTGCCTTCAAAGGGAGTTGAAGGTGTCTCCTCGCGCCTCCGGACCTTCACTGTGGAAGGCGCCTTTGATGAACAGTATGAAGGCGCCTTCCAGCCCTATGGGAGGCGCCTTCAACCATGCAAATTTTGCCGTTGCAAGAGGATAAGGTTTTATCCATACTTACCTTGCTGGAGGCGCCTTCCAGCATCGGATAAAGTTTTCCAAGGGCTATAAAAAGACCCCTGAACCTAAGAAATAGAAATCAACTCTTGTAATAATTTCCTAGCAACTGTCTGAGCCTTTCAACGAGTGTATGAGGCTTCTTTGCCTTCAACGAAGGAGATTTTATTGCGCTTTCATTTGCCTTGGATTAACAATCATCTACGTTGTAACTAAGTAAACCTTGTGTCTCTTCTTTCTAGTCGTTATTTTAATTTATCATTATTATTGCTTTTAATTAGAGTTGAAAGAACGGGAAAGGTATTATTTTCTTTTTTAGGCAATTCACTCCCTCAAGCCGGTCGCCAAGGGTCCCAACAATATACTCTCTATATATTAGGATGTACTTATTTCCCTTGAAGGATGAGAAAAAAAGGAAGAATCATCAATTTCTTCATGGTATCATAGCAATAGTTCCTCGTTCGTTTTTTTTTCTGGGCTAATTTTTCGTTCCTTTTATTTTCTGGCAGCATGACGTCTCTCTTGACTTTCTTGGAAGTGACTTCCAAATTAGAATCCACTACTGTGTTTCCACCATTCTCAATTTTTTGCCACACTTTGTTACCAATCACAAATTGAATGGCCAAACCTTTTTGCAATGGTCCCCGTCTGTGTTCATGTTCGTGTGTGGCTGAGGCAAGAATGGACATCTTATCGGTGAAACCGTTGCTCTAGAGGCCACAGATCCAAAATTTCACTCATGGAAGACTGATGATCACTTAGTTATGTCGTGGTTAATAAACTCTATGACCACTGAAGTTGGAGGGAATTTTTTGCTTTATAAAACAGCCAAGGAGATATGGGATGCTGCTCGTGAGACTTATTGGAGCATAGAGAATACCTCAGAATTATTTGAGCTTGAGACACGACTATACAATCTAAAGGAGGGAGACCTGAATGTGACGCAATACTTTAACATGCTTACTCGCTGCTAATTGCAATTGGATTTGTATGAGACACATCTGTGGAAGTGTGCTAATGATTCATCCGTCTATCGGTAGATTGTTGAATAAAAACGGACTATAAGGTTTCTTCTTGGCCTGAACAGATACTTAGATGAAGTCAGGGTGGGAGTTATGGGGATGAAACCCTTTCCCAGCATTCGGGAAGCTTTTCCAGAGGTTTGAAGTAAGGAAAGCAGGAAGAAATTAATGTTGCCGAAGCCACGATCACCCCTGCAGTTGAAGGTTGAACCCTATTTACTCACAGCCCTTCACAGAACAATAGGGCTGGAAAAGGCCGCTCATGGTGTGATTATTGCAAAAGACCTGGACACGTGAAGGCAACTTGTTGGAAGTTGCATGGTAGACCCACTGATTGGAAGTCCTCCAATCGTTAGGATAGAGATTCCCGTGCAAATACATCAACAGAAATGAGTGTAGAAATTATTCCATTTACAAGGGAGCAAATTGAAGCACTTCAAAAGATGGTTAGTCAGACTCTTGGTTCCAACCAAAAATCTGCTTTTCCGGTCGAGCAACATACTAGCTTTTTTGCACATCAAGGTACTTCGTCTCCTGTTTTGGACTGTTGATTCAGGAGCCTCAGACCATATGGCGGGAGATTCCAGCATTCTTATGAACTTCCAGCCTTGTTCTAATTACTCGGGAGTAATAAGTATAGATAACACAAATTCTCCAGTTGCGGGAACAAAATTTATACATATTACAGAAGACTTACATCTTTCATTTGTTCTTTTTGTTCCAAAATTGAACTGCAATTTACTTTTGATCAGATCACTCGGGATCTCAATTGCTTCACTAAGTTTGATTCCAATACTTGTGTTTTTCTGCCAGTGAATTCAGGGAAGGTGATTGGCAGTGCTGATATGCATGGATGACTTTATTTGCTCAAACAAAAGAACCTCCCAAGTAGACAAGTTCATCAATCAACTTGTGATTTTGAGTCAAGTTTGAAGTCTGTCAAGTTTGCTTCTAATTCCGTGCCTATTCCCAATTCTAAATCTTCCCAGTAGAGAGTTAAGTCATGTTGTGGCACTATTGCCTTGGTCATCCAAACTTTGTTTATATTAAAAAATTGTTCCCTCATTTGTTCATCAGTAAGGATTTCAGTTATTATCAGTGTGATATTTGTCAATTAGCAAAGTATGCACGACATGTATACTCAAGTTTACCATACAAACTGTCATATCCATTTCTAGTCATTCATAGTGATATTTGGGGGCTGTCACGTGTGAAAAATATCAATCAATGAGGCTCGGTGGTTTGTAACATTTTTCGATGATCACACAAGAACCACATGGACATTTCTCATGAAAGAAAAATCCAAAATAGCCACAATTTTTCAATCTTTTAATACCATGATTTCAACCAAGTTTAGAAGTCAAATCCAAGTTCTCAAAACTGATAACGCAAAGGACTATTTCAACTCCATTCTTGGTCCTTGTGAAAACATGGAATTGTTCGTATAAGTTCTTGTGTAGATACTCCACAACAAAACGTAGTGGCTGAACGGAAAAATAGACACTTTCTTGAAGTCGCTCGTGCCAATATGCTCACTAATAATGTTCCTAAACATTTTTGGAGGGAGGCTATACTTACAACCACATATCTCATCAACCGGATGCCAAGTCGTGTTTTAAAATTCTAAACACCTGGTCATGTTCTCACCACAACACATCCTCAAATTCTTGTTTTCACCTCTGCGGATCTTTGGGTGCATCACTTCCGTCCACATTCATCATAGTCATCATACCAAACTCGATCCAAAATCACTCAAGTGTATCTTTTTAGGGTACTCTTCTCATCAAAAAGGTTATAAATGTTTCTTCTATTACTAGGAAAGTCTGCAATTCTATGGATGTTACTTTATTTGAGAGTCAATCCTACTTTCCCAAATCCGACATTCAGGGAGAGAATAGTTCCAAAGAATATCAGATTTGGGATCTACTTTAGGATACTCAAATCGGTTTTTGTTCCATTTGATCAACCTTTAAATTCAAGTACTACACCTGATTCTAGTGCTACTCCTTTAGATACCAGTACTACTCCTATCCTTGCACCTCTTTAAACCATCTCTGTCACTACAGAAGCCCAAAATCCATTGGAACTTGATACCAATGACACTGAGCTTTTGTCTATAGAAGGAGAACAACAACCAAGTAAACTAGAGAACTTCTGCAAACTCAGCACTCAAACACAAGAACCAAATCCCACTATATCTGACACTCACGATGGTATGTATTCCTCTCCTCATTATGCTCATGCTCCTATAATTGATGATTAAGATTTGCTCACTGCTCAGAGAAAGGGATCTGTGGATGCACTGAACATCCAATTCTAAGACATGTTCCATATGGAAAGTTGTCTCCATCTTACAAGGAATTTGTCACAAATCTGGACAGTGTTAATGTGGCCCTATCTATTCAGGAGGCTCTCATAAGACCAGTATGGAAGGAAGCTGTAAAAGAAGAGGTTCGGGCCTTAGAAAACAACACTTGGGTCTTGACAACATTACCACCGGGAAAAAATCCGGTTGGGTGTAAGGGGATTTTTACCGTCAAGTATAAAGTTGATGGAAGTATAGATAGGTTCAAGGCAATACTTGTGGCGAAGGGGTTCACTCAATCCTTCGGAATTGACTATCAAGAGACCTTCACACCAGTGGCCAAACCAAACACAGTTCGAGTGTTATTGCCCTTAGTAGTAAATCGAGATTGGCTATTATATCAACTTGATGTCAAGAACATATTCTTGAATGGAGATCTCGAAGAGGTAGTCTACATGATCATACCTTCTGGACTAGAAAATAGGTCAAACTGAAACTTGGTGTGCAAATTAAAGAAGTCATTGTATGACTTAAAGCAATCTCCTCGCACATGGTTTAAGAGATTTGCTAAGACTTTGACAGCCAATGGGTATTCACAGTGTCAGGTAGATCACACATTGTTTGTTAAAGGTGAATTAGGAGGAAAAATGACAATTCTTATAGTTTATGTGGATGATATCATCCTTACCGGAGATGATTCAGAGGAAATTCTTAAGTTGAAAAAATTGGTAGCAACCGAATTTGAAATCAAAGACCTCGGGACACAGAGATACTTTCTCGGAATGGAGGTGGTTCAATCAAAGGAGGGTATTGTTATATCACAAAGGAAGTATATACTGGACTTGTTGAATGAAACTGGTTTTCTTAGCTTCAAACTTGGTGATACACCTATGGATTCTACAAAGTAACTGAATCGAAGTGAAGAAGGCACGCCAGTTGACAGGGGTAGGTATCAAAGGCTGATTGGAAAGCTCATTTACCAATCACACACTCAACCCGACATTGCTTATTCAGTGAGGGTAGTCAGCCAACATATGAATAATCCAACTGAGGATCATTTAGATGCAGTGACCAGAATTTTGAGATACTTGAAGATGACTAATGGCCATGGATTACTCTTTAGAAAGAGTGGAAGCCGTGTATTTGAGATTTTCATAGATGCAAGTTAGGCAGGAGAACAGACTGATAGAAGGTCAACTATTGGTTGCTGTTCCTATGTTTGGCGGAATCTTGCCACTTGGAGAAGCAAGAAACAAGCTGTGGTTTCTCGCAGCAGTGTAGAATCGGAATATTGAGCTCTTGCTCTTGGTATATGTGAAGGAATGTGGTTACAAAGATTGCTAAAGGAACTTAATATTGAAGTTCAAGCCCTGGTGAAGATGTTTACTGAGCAGCCATCAATATAGCTAAAAATCTAGTGCATCATGATAGAACGAAATATATCGACATTGATTGTCATTTTTTCTTTGAAAAGGTCAACATAGGAATTATTCAGCATAGCTACATTCCTACAAGACAGCAGATTGCTGATGTCCTCACCAGGGCACTTCCAAGAGTAAGTTTCTATGAGTTGAATTCCAAACTTGGTTTGTATAATATATACAACTCAGCTTGAGGACTCAACTTGAGGGGGAGTGTAGAAATAGGAGATTTAGTTTCTGTATTTAGAAAAGATTAAGATTTATTTATTTTTGGTAGTATTGAATTTAGGATATTACAATCAACTAATTGACCGTCTTCCTAAATTATAGATATTCAGTTTCCTAGTTTAGTAGATGCATACTCTATATCTATTATGAGGATGTAAATTTTTTCCTAGAAGGATGAGAAAAAAAGGAAGATCATCAATTTCTTCAGTTTGCTCAAATTTTACCACTAGTACCCAACAAGGTTTGCTGCCAAAATAAAGTGTGGTAGCAGCACATGCAAATATAGGAAGTAGGTTTAATTTTTTTGCTTGCTGCCCATGCAGACAATCCACTGAAAGGCACAGGGAACAATTCAATATTAGAGGAGGTGAAAGACAACTTTAGTTCTGCTGAGATTACCTAACTGTAGTACTTCTGGATGTTGTTCAAATGCAAGACAATTTGGTGGTGAGGTGTTAGATCATGTAGCATGTATTTTTTTTGTGATTTGAATTTTTAATCTTATGCGCCTTTTAATTAATATAGACATGTAAACATGTATTATAAGGCCATAAATGATGTTTAATGGACTTTTAGGAGAATATAAGTGACATGCTATTGAGGATGCCTTATTGAACAAGTTCAGTGGATGGCATATATCACTGAATTTGTTTTCTAAATCCTACTTCTGAGTCTCCAGGGCTATTACACCTTGGAACTTCTGATATAACAAACACTTCTGACCTATTTTCTAGCATTAGTTCGTTGTTACCATATTTTCTCTCAACAGATTTTTCTTTACAACTCTTACAACTCGTTCACCAGTTTTCATTCTCTTTATTGCTAGTGTAAGTTAAGTTTATATTAGTTTTAGCTCATGAGCAGTTGTTAAATGAGTGTCAATTCTTCTTGTTCATGTGTCTCTCTGTTGTACTCTTAAAATGATAGGTCATATCGAAAGAAAGTTCATTGAGGTGCCTCTTGGAGCTACATGGGTTCAGGCAACAATGCGAGCTTCAGGATTTGATACAGCTCGAAGGTTTTTCATTGATACAATTCAGGTACAATGCTTTGCTGACATATTATGATATTGTGAACTTGCACTTTATGTAATATGCTCCTTTACAGATATGTCCTTTGGAGAGGCCTAGGAAATGGGAGTCAGTGGTGACGTTTTCATCTCCTTCAGTTAAATCATTTGCTTTTCCAATTAAAGGTGGTTTTGCAATGGAGTTGACTGTTGCTCAGTTTTGGTCTAGTGGAATTGGTAGCCATGAAGCTACTCTTGTAGATTTTGAGGTAAACAATGAAGAAACTAGCTATTTCTTTTTTGGCATGCATCTTATCATTAAAATGGTGTGATAGAAAGATCTGAGGTGTCAGATCCACGCTTGCATGCATCAAATGTGTTTACTATGCCAGGTGACATACCTGGAACGAAAGTTTTTAACATGTGTTGCACTAGCTTTCTTTATTTCCCAGGGTCAATTAATAGCTCTCACTGTGCTAATGCTAATTTAAAATTAAGATCTATAGAGGTATCTACTCATTTGGTCCTAGCATGCCAAATTTTTCTATATTTTCCAGGGTCAACAAATGAGATATACTTGCATTATGAAATATATACATTTTCCTTTAAGTGAGCCACTTTACCAAGGAAGGATATGAGATCACAAAGTCTTCAGTCTAGAAGTGTTTATGATGACAATATTTTAAGTGTGTAATCTAGTGGAGTTATCACTTGTAATTGATATTGATATAGATAATAAAAAGAGCATGGTTTGAAATATCGATCTATTTCAGAGTTTCGATTTATGACGGGAACAATACGATTATGGTACCATATTGTATTATATCGTATCAATATGTTTTGGTTTTTTTAATATAAAATATTTTAATTAAAATTTAAAAGTTTAATTTAAATATTAAAAAAATAAAAAGTAAAATATTTTTTAAAAAAGGGGAAAAAAATGCAAGATCGCGGGGTCTCTGCTAACCTTCGTGACCCCACAGAGGTTAATGCGGGATTGCGACGCCTGCGTGACCCCGTGGAGATTGTCGCGATCTTGCGGTGGCTCGTTGTGTTGGTGTCAGGCTCCACTTGTTTCGCTTGGCACGGTATGAACTTTTAAACCATGAAAAAGAGTACATCTTTTTGATTGTTTATGCCACCTCGTAGTTATATATTAAAGAGAGTTGAGCTAAAGGTTTCAAATTAAGTTCCTAGAGATCATTTTTATCATATATTGACTTCTTAAGTTGACATATGGGACCAATCTACCATGAGTAACAAATCTCTATGTTGTTTCTTATAGACCCGAGAGAGAGGAAGAGCTAGACTGAAGGAATCTTGACCATTGGATAGAATTTATTAATTCAATTAATGCCATCGACATGAGTATAACCCTTAGCTACTAGACGAGTTTTGAGGTGATCAACAATATTGTCGGTTGAATATTAACTAAGAAGACCCATTTACTATCCAATGGCTGACTTCCCTAGATAAAGAGCGACCAACTCTGAGCAATGAGACTTGTAACATTTCTAAGATTTGACCGTAGAGATAAATAAGACACTAAGATAGAGTATTTGGGTGACAATTTCATAGGAGGAAAAATGGGAAAGTGGATAAGAAGCATAACACATATGAGTACCTTTTGGAAATACAGTGTCAAATTTAGTAGGGGATTAAGGATGATGATTAGTGATTCAAGAATAGGAGAGTTTTAAAGATGGAGTGGCTTCTCTTTGTGATTGTCGACTATATACCTGTATGGGAGGCGCCTCTTGTGGTGGGTCAACGACAACAATGAATGCATGGAGGTCAATAGATGGCGGTGTAAAGGACAATATAATAGAAACAAGAGCACTCATATAGTGGAGTAGTGGGAATGAAGGGTGTTAACTTGAAAAGGTCATATTCGGAGAGAGATAAAGGCACAATGTGTCTTAGTAGAGTAATAACAATAGTTTGTTAGAGATGGAAGTAACCTGAGAAAATGCACTTGGTTCAACGTAGAGAGAACTTGTCATGGCTAGGAGACATTTGGTTAATGAAACAATTGCATTTAAAGACTTATGGAGGAACATAATATACAACATTTTGTGGAAAGGGGATAGCAAAAGGAATCTGACCATGAAGAGTGGAGGATGATATACGTTTGGTGATATAATATGTGAGGATACATCACACTAAAAATAGGAAACAATGCTTGAGCAGGAGCAAAATCCAAGCATACTACTGCAAAGATAGCTTCTTTTTTCTTTCGTTCCTCTATCCCATTTTGCTATGATTTATGTGGACATATGATTTATGTGGACACGAGGACTATTCAAGAACACAACTTGATAAAATAAGTGAAAAAAGTGGGACTAGTATTCCATAGTATTGTCACTGTGTAGGCACTTAATAGAAATCCTAAATTGTTATTTAATGTCAACATAGAAAAGTTCAGAATTACCTTGCATTAGAAAATATCAGGTCATTCGAGAATCATCAGTAAAGGTCACAAAACATCTGAAACCAAAAGTAGTGCTAATTTGACTAGGACCCTAACCATTCAAATGAAGCAAAGCAAAGAGTGTGTAAGCTCACTTACAAATACTGCTATGAAAAGGAGGGAAAGGAAACCTACTTTGTTTGCATACTTAATATGATTCTCACTCAATAGCTTGAGGGGTTAATGGATTGGGAACCATCGGCATTAAGTCTATAGACACTGGTAGGAAAGAAAACCTAAGTGCTGTAATATTCAACCCATCTTCAAGCCAACTAGGTGAAATTTGGTTCTGTTTTTTGTTTTCTGAAAAATTAGTTCTACTCAATTTCTATAGAAATAAATCGAATGGGGAAAATGAAGACTGAATTAGTTTTATTAGGTTCATATCTGATTTATTTTGTGAAAAATTCATTAGGAAACAAAGTGATTTTTTGTTCAAAGTGTTATGATAAATGTAAATAAAAAAAAACAGTGAATTGAGCTTCTTATGATATATAGTTGCAAAAGCTTTGAGAGCTAAAGAGTTTTCTCAACCAAAAAGAACTCCAGATTAACTTAACTTTGTTCTTGAAATTAACAAATTGGAGGTTGATTTTTTAACCTTGTGAGACTAATAAATCATCAGATGGTTTAGTTGGAGGTTTTTTTTTTTTTTTTTGGGGGGGGGGGGGGAATTTAGTGATGCTTATGTTTCACTGCTGTTAAGAAGCAACTCACAAAAAGCTTAATTTAACTGAAATGTGAGTGCTAAGATGGTTGTGTAAAGATTTTGGAAAAGTCAAAATAAAAAACTCACTTTTATTCGATAGCCATAAGGTTTAGATAGAGATGATATAGATATGTTCTAAAGTGAGTAATAGATTCTAGTGTAAGAACAATTGTATGTATTAAAGTGGAAGATGTAGGGGTGGAGAGAGACTAAAGAAGATTCGGTCAATTCGTTAAAAATGATTGAATAAGAATAATATAGCCATTGAGATCTATGGAGGGAGAAAATTTAATGTAGCCAACTCTAAATAATTAGGAAAAACATGACTTAATTTCTCAATAATGCCCACATATTATTCACATATTTTTCCATGTTGTATATGCACTAAACATGATCTCACTTTGTGTTATCTTGATATGCTTTGTTGGTGAGATACAATTTCTGAAATCTTTGTTTATATATACACTACATATTTTTTATGATTAGTACATCTTAGCAAGCCATTTAATGCTGGCTGACAACCTAACGCAATCTTCCTCCTTTATCTGGGCTTGAGAGGGTCAGTACTCTAGTTCTCTTGTATAAGAATGAGAGAGACGTGCAAACTATAGGGGTATTAGACTAATGAAGTCATACCATGAAATTTTGGGAAATAGTAATAGAAAAAAGATAAGGAGACCACGATGACCAAAAATCAATTTGGATTTATGCCTGGAAGGTCGACAATAGAAGACAACTAATTAAAAAATATCGGGAGCAAAAACAAGATCAACACATGGTATTTATTGACTTAGAAAAAACTTATGATAGAGTCCCAAAAGAAATTATATAAAGAATTTTAAAAAAAGAGGTGTTAGCGTAACATATTGAACTAATTAAGGATATGTACGCGGATGCAACGACTAAAAATTTCGGGCAAAATAATTCAAGCATTTCTAATAAAAATAGGGTTACATCAATGATCAGCTTTAAGTCTATATCTTTTTATACTAATTATGGACGAACTCACTGCACACATTCAAGACAGTATCGTGGTGCATGTTGTTTGTAGATGATATTATTTTGGTAGATGAAATATATGAAGGAGTAAATGCTAAACTAGAATCTTAGCTGGAAACATTCGAAGGAAAATGTTTTAAGTTTAATAAAATAAAAACAGAATATATGAAATTTAAGTTTAGGAATATTAGATGTAATGAAATAATTGTTAAGATAGGATATGTCGAGTTGCCTGGAAATGAGAGCTTTAAATATTTAGGATTATTTTTGCAAAACAATGGATGAATTGAGAGAGATGCCTTACATAGACTACAAGCAGGATAGTTGAAATGAAAGAGAACGTTAGGTATTTTATGTGATCATAAAGTATTTTTAAAATTTAAAAGAAAGTTCTACAAAATCGCTATTAGACGTGCTATCTTATATGAAGTTGAATGTTGGGTTATGACTCGAGCACATGAGCAGAAGATGAAAGTTGCAGAGATAAGGTTGTTAAGGTGATGTGTGGACATACGAGAATGGATATAATAAGAAATGAGAGCATTAGAGAGAAAGTCGAAGTTGCATCTATTGAGGGAAAATTCCGAGAGACACGTTTAAGATGAGCATAGATGACCAATAAATGCTCTAGCTAGGTGATACAAACACACACATCTTATGAGGAAGAAGAAGACAAAAAGATTTGGTTAGCAACAGTAAAACAAAATAAAATTTATTTAAGCATAGATAATGATATAGTAAGAGATAGAGCCTAATGACGTAAAAGGATCCATATAACCGATCTCACCTAGTGAGATAAAACTTGGTTATTATTGACATCTTAGCAACCCCGTATTCGAGTGGCACCCACTCTTATTCTTCTTCCTCTTGTTTTTTTTTCCTTCTAATCCTTCCTCTCTTTCTAACCAGTGGTGCTAACTGACACAAACTAGTCTTCAATTTGTTATTGCACTGCTTGTTTGTTTGTGGCTTCGAGTCTATGGTTCTCTTGGAAAACTTGTGTGATCTATGAATTCTTGATGAGCTAAACAAGATTATGCTTTATATTACCACAATATTTTTACATTCTATCTTTTTATAATTGCATTTAATTTAGCCTTATTAATATGCACATCTTGGGTTATGATGAGAGCAATGTCATAACACAAACTTATGCTATACGGCTTAGATTGTGGTTTAATTCTTGCTGGGGGGAGCTGTGTAGTACTACTGTTAAAAAAAGATAGATGAAGGATAAATTATTCCATAGTTTGCTTCCTTGCTAAATATAGATGTTTTTTCTTTACCTTGTAGATCGCTTTTCATGGAATAATAATCAATCAAGAGTCATTGATGCTTGATGGAAGTGAGGCACCTGTTAGAGTTACTGCTAGATCTCTTCTGGCTGCAGAGAAACTTCTTCCTGCTTCTACTTTAAATAAGGCAAGTTCATCTGAAAAAAAAGTAGTCAGCCATGGAATTCTCTAGCCAAATCTGATAAATGCTTGCCATATTTCTATGTTTTTAACAACAGTTGTTTTTGATGGCCTTGAGTCCTGCAGATGAAAATTGCATTACATCCCGTTGATGCTAACCTCAAAACTCTTCTAACAAACCGTGACAAATTACCCTCGGGCAAGCAGATTATTGCATTGACTTTAACGTGAGACTTTGTTTCCTTTTTTTATAAATTTTAAATTCCCATTCTGTTTTCTATCAGCTTTACAAATATATCACACAAGCAAATGTGGGGACAATGGTTTATAGAGTATTTTTTCGTGTACAAAACTTCGTTGTTGAAACTGTTCCTAGAGTTATTTTCATAATTGACTAAAGAACACAAATCCCTTGGCAAAGAAGTCTTCTATGCTATGAGAGAAGAACAATAATTTTATTGAATTTTTGTGCAAATTATTTGCCATGATCTGGATAATTGGAACCACATTTTGAAGAAACTAGGGATGCTCTGGTTATGACGTTGTTATCCATTGACTAAGGATCCAGGTTCGAGCCCCCTCCTGCGCATGCCTCTTATCAATTTAAGTCCCTATTTTGGGCACTGTTGACTGAGATGCCACGTTCGAGCCCTCTTATCAACTCTTTATTCCTCGGATACGTGGTACTGAGGCTCCCAAAAAAATTCCTTCGGGGGTTTCTAGGGTATGGGGCCGCGAAGCGGTGGACCCAGTCACGTTAAAAAGTTTACCCTACTTTAGTTGCGCCCGTGATTTACCACCTCCGTGTTGGCCCTGGGACGGGTTGGCGGGGGCGCTGGGGACGAGCGTATTCGCCTTTTGCCACCAATATAGATAGTCAACGCGTCCCCTTGGGATGGGCAGTTGGCTAGCGTATGGTGATGTTGCTACCGTAAGGTCTGGGGGGTCAAATCTCGGTTAGTAGCCGGGTGCTTGCCCTCCCTCATGCACCATTCAATTGGCCAAGGTTAGTAGCTACTCATGATTTTACCTCTTTTGTGTTGGTCGGGGATGGGCAGACTTGGCGCTGGGGTGAGTGAATCGCCTTTTGCCACTAATATAGATAGTCAATGCCTTCCGTGATTTACCTACCTATATCTTACCGTGTGACTGGGCTGCTTGGGGTGAACGATATTACCTTTTGCCCCAATATAGAGCAAGACACTTTCTCAGTTTCCCAGGCATCTGAGGATCGAGTTCCATCTTGGCGAATTAACGGATGAATTTTCTATACTAGACGGTTAACCTAAGGATGCTGGACTGATAGGCCGTCCGTTGTGAGTCTTCTCGATTTACCGTGATGTAGGTGGGAAACTTTCATGGCGCAAATATATATATATATATATATATATATATATAAGGGGTCCCAAGATCTTGTATGATCTTTAAATGTTGTATACTCGGACTATTTCACGTACACCTTACATAGAGTCAATCGGCCTATTAGTAGTGTGACTCTTAATGAAACAACTATTAGGCAAGTATATAAAAATGGAGACAATTTAACATTCACTTCTGAAAATGGAGATGAGGAAAGGAAGAGTACAAAAAATATTTAAGTAGAAAAGCAGAAGGTATGCAAGTATAAGTACAATCATGTCTATGCCAATGCAACCAATACAACATCACAACTAGTATTAAGTGCAAGAACACCACTAACCATAATATGATTATTAATCCTAATATTTGCATCATAATATTAGACCATAATGCTACTAGCAATACATAAGTGCATTGTAATCCTAACTACATTGAATCCATCTTAGATTAGTGCATCCGCAATAGTATTCTTTAAGAATTTTCACCATCTTATAAAATATAAGTGTTTGAAATTATACCCACAATATACTTCTATAACCTAAAACAAGATATACTAGGGGATTAAGCTCAATGACATAGGAGGATCCATATAATCTATCCCATTTAATGGGATAAATGCTTGGTTTTTGTAATATATTTCTATAACCATACTATGACTACAAAGATCATGCGGGATAAAGGACTAAATTAGTTACTCCATATGCTTTGGATACATCTTGAGAGTAGTACCACATATTCATTTAAATACAAGTGTGCCTACTAACTAATTATCTAGTGAAAATTCAAATAGTGTCACATCCAATGCCTTGTATCAACATATGGGATGCATCATAGGTACAATGCTGGTAAGGATTACTTGCTAGCTACAACTTTGTTGATATAAGGTAGATAAATATGATTGTTTGCTAAATCAAATAGCTGAAATCATGGTTTAAAATTTCATACCGTGGAAGCGAAATGGGTGAAATTTGTCGTTTCACCTTTTGCCCGGTACCAACATTGGCACCGCGGGTTGCTACTATCCCGTAGTGATATTCGTGAGGTCGCAAAGGATGTCGCGATCCCATGACGACCTTCGTGGGGTCGCGCGACCTCCGCGATCTTACGGCGACCTCTATGAGGCAGCTAGGATCCTGGGCCAACCTTTGCTTGGTCGCGGGGCTGCCAGGTTCCCGCGGCAATCATCGCAGGGTCGAGGAAGCATCACGATCCTGTAACGACTTTTATGGGGCCGTAGAGGTTGCCATGATCTCGGGTGACCTCCACGGGGGCATCGTGATCCGATATTTTTGTTTAAATTTTTTTTTATTAAATATTAAATTAAAAAATTTATTTTTAATTAATATAATTTATCTAAATTATATTAGTACGATGCAATACGATACCGAAACCAATCTAAATTATATGTAACATCATATAACATTTGCTCTAATCTATCTAATAGGATCAACATCATTTCATTTGAGTCACATAAGGGGATTTATTCCAACACACAACCCTAGGTGACCGCCATTACCTATATATATACTTGTTATTGTAAATATGGGCACCTAGGACGTAGCCGAGCTGATAACCATGTGGTAGATTTACAACATGGAGCAAGGGTCGATTCCGAATGAAGCTAGTGAAAAAATGCCTTCCCACATGGGGACTTGCTTGGTACCTGATTTATTCTCTCCTAATGGCGTGGGGCCGTCGTGGGGTTCCGTCAGGGTGACGGATTTCACCTTTTGCAGCATTGTTATTGCAAATATGGAATATTACACATACACCTTCCATCTTCTATATGAACCCAATTTGTCCATAACACTTCCCCTTCCCCTCAAACTGAGATCAAATATATTGAAAAACAATTAACTCGCTACAAATATTTAATCATCTTTAGGCCCTTAACAATTGAGTAAGTAAATATGCTAACTGATTGTTAAAATTAGAGTTCATGATCTCATTACATTGAACTTTCTCCGTACTCTATATGCTTTGTCTTTTCGTGAAATGTGAAATTTGAAGGTAAATGCATAGCAGCTTGATAGTCATTTCAAAACTTCATTGGCTCTGCAATCGTTTTATCAAATTCAAAAGCTATGCTCCTATATTCTACCATTACATTTGATCTTTCCACCTTGTGCTCACATCTTGATCCTTTTAGAAATAAGGATAGCTCCTAAGAGAACACAATAACCAAATGTGGCTATTTGTAAGGAAGCTTATCTAGTGTACATCAAAGCACTCTACTATTTGAAAATACCTTCGATTATGGTATAAAATAGTTTCCCTTGGAGTACTTTTTGGGTAGTTAGGACTTAGGACCCCTAATGACCATGATATAGATTTTTCAAAAATTAACTTATCACACTAACAAAAAATGGGATGTCAAAACATATGACTGAGATAGTTCTTTTTCCCCTACAAGTCATTAACAACGATCATAATGTCGTCTGTGTAAACAATGAGAAGAAGATCAAGTCTCCCGGACTATGAAAGAAGGTAACATTAAATAAAAATAACTAATCAATCTTTTTGGATAAATGGTTAGCCAATCAATATTAATAATGTGAAAACATGACTTTGTAATAGCATAATTTATTGTGTGTAATCATATTTCATGCATAATTACAATAACAACCGTATCATCAATTTTAGCTAAAACTGTATTAAGGATTTAGAGGAGAATCAAGCAACATTTTTCATATTCTTGAGTTATTTTTCCAGAAAAAGGAAATTGTTTCAAAAATCATTAACCTAAGACACTAATGCATCTTGTAAAAGAGAAAGAGATGATTTTATTTCCCATAAAATAATTTGCTTACATGTGCATATTTATATACATAAGGAGGGAAAGAAGATCCTATAATTATGGTATGCCTATCAATCATTAATTATAATCAATCTTAATCCTTATAATCAAGCTAATCTAAATCAATCATGATCCCTACAATTATGCTGGAGCATATATGTCAATCATATACAGCTTGTCACAAAGTTCTAAAAATCGTTTTTCTCCTAATGCTTTAGTGAAGACGTGGACAACTTGGTTGGGTGATGATGTGAATGGAGTGGTAATTTTCTGACTTGTAATACACTCTCGAATAAAGTGACAGTCAACCTCAATAGGCTTAGTCCTCTCATGAAAACTGGGTTAGTTGCAATGTGAATAATGGCTTGATTATCATAGTACATTGACAGTGGTTCATTGTAGGTGAACCCTACTTCAAGCAAATTTTTCAGCCATAACATATTGGTTACCTTGTGAGCCATGGCTCTATACTTGGTTTCGACAGTGACCTAGCAACAATAGTTTGTTTCACTTTGCCATATTAATAGATTTCCCTCTGCACAAGTGCAATACCTAAAAGTGGACCGTAGTTTGCATTAGAATAAGTTTTGATTTTAGGTGCCCATTTCTCTTAAATGACAACTTTTTTCTTTCTTAATGTACTTAAGAATAAGTCTTGTTACTGTTAAGTAGATGAGTTTTTCAACAAGCCGTCTATATTTTGCCTTATCCTCAAAGAACTCTCCAGTATCATCCCAAACACTTAAATTGATATCCATAGGCATATCAACCGGCTTCATTCCAAGCAATCTAGTGTCTTTGAGTAAATCTGTAGCATATTTCCATTAACATAATGAAACTCTAGATTTGCTATGAACGATTTCAATTCCCAAGAAATACTTAAGATGCCCCCACATCCTTTGTTCAAAGTGTTGTTGTAAATTCTTAGGGTGCGTTTGGTTCAAGTTATCATGTATAACCTTCGTTATGTGATTACCAAGTAATCACATAACCAAGGTTATGAGGAATAAAATATAACCAAATGTTGTTTGATTCAACCTAAGTAATGCAACAAAAACTTATTTATTTGAAAGTTTTAATGCATAACCTAGTTTAATATTTTACTATATCCCTCAGTTGAAAAACCAACCATACATATTATTATTATTATTATTATTTAAACTCTATGTTTTTTTTACTTTTTCTTTTTCACATTTTTCTTTATTTTTATGTGTTTATTTATTTATTTTTTAATGTTTTTTATTTATTTATTTTATTTTTTACTTTTTTTTCTATTTTTTATGTTTTTTAAAAATATTTTTTATTTTTTTTACGTTTTTCTATTTTCTATTTTTTAAATTTATTTATGTTTTTAAATTTTTATGTTTTTTATTTTTTTCCCATTCTGTATTATTTTTTATTTTTTTTGTTTTTTTAATAAAATTTTTAATGTTTTTTAATTTTTTTTATTATTTTACATTTTTTCTATTTTTTAATTTTTTACGTATTTTTTCTTTTTTTTTAAAGTTTTTTATTTTTCATTTTTTTTCTTTACTTTTTTCTTTTTTATCGCATTTTTCTCTTATCCGAGGGTATTTTGGGTAAAAAAATTCATTAACCTCGGAATCAAGAAAAACCTCAGTTTTTCGAGGTTTTCCGATTCCAGGTTGCATGCCTCTTTAGCTGACGTGTCGGGCATGGAACATTACTCGGGAATTATCGATTTCCTAAACCAAACAGGATTTTCGTTGATAACCTTGGATGGATAACCAAAACACACCCTTAGTTTTGTTAATCCCATCTATATTACTTTGGATATTAGGATGCCATCAACATAAATAATAAGAACGATAATCCCATTTGTGCTTCGTATAAACACAGAATGATCTGATTTACACTATTTGAAGCCAACAACATTGATTATATTTTTGGATTTATCAAACATGGCTTTGGGGCTTTGTTTAAGACTATAAATAGTCTTTTTAAGCCTGCAAACCATAGTAGCATTCTCTCCCTGAGTAAGAGGTTGCTCCATAAACACGGTCCCGTGTAAATCATCATAAAGAAAAACATTCTTCAGATCTTGCTGATATATTGGCCAAGATTGATTGACAGTCAAGGAGAATATAACTCTAATAGAATTTAGATGAGCATCATGAGAGAACATCTCAAAGTAATCAACTCCAAGCCTAGATAAATCCTTTGGCCACAAGATGAGTTTTATACTGATCAATAGTCCGTTTGCTTTAAATTTCAGTGTAAATACCCAATGACAGACAACAATATTAACAGAAGGTGGTGCAACCACTAGCTCCCAAGTACCTCGAGAGATAAGGGCAGACATCTATTGTTGTTTGCCAAGCTGAGTGTTGATTAGCCTTAAAGTAGGAAGTGGGAACTTCTATGGATGATAGAGAAACAGCAAAAGCGCGGAACGCAAGATCAAGGTAATCAAACAAGATATGATTAGACAAAGGATAAATAGTGCAAGATCGAATACCTTTACGAAGAGCGATAGATAGATCAACATCGGAGGGGCGAGGAGGAGATGTAGATAGAGGAGGTGAGGGACATGAATCTGGTCCTAGTCGAGCATGCTTGTGTGCGCTTGCAAGGGTTTAGGAGACAGAGCATCTGTAGTGGGAGACATGGATGGTGGGATAGGTAGTGAAGGAGATGCTAATGTATAATGTGACTAAGCTATATGATGGAAAAGTATGGTTGAGACTAAAATAAACGTAACATCAGCATGGGTGTAATTGCGTTTTGTGAGTGGGGTCAAAACAACGATATCCTTTTTATGTGCAAGAATGTTCAAGCAGGATACATTTAATACAACGAGGAGACAATTTATCCAAGCCAGGAGTAAAATTATTAATGAAACAAATACAACCAAATATGCGAGGGGGCACAGAGAAAAGAGATTTGTCAGGGTGAAGACAAGAGAAGGGGATATCCCCATGTAATAGACGACATCCTATTGAGAAAATAAGTTGTGAACAACATCATCCCACAAAAACTTAGGAATATGCATATGACAAAGAACAGTACGAGCTGCATCTAAAATATAACGATGTTTGTGTTCAACAACTCCATTTTCTTGGGAAGTGTATGAACAAGAGATTTGATGAATTATGCTATGAGAATCACAGAATGTAGACACTATTTTCTCAGTGAACTCAAGTGCATTATCAGTACAAAGAATGCGCAAGGCAACAAAATATTGAGTTTTTATTTCATTATAAAATAATGTTAACATCTTAGGGCATTTTTGAGTAAATATAACTAAGTCATGCGAGAATAATCATCAACAAAAATTATAAAATACTGAAAACCTCCTCTCGACTCAACTCTATTAGGTCCCTAAATATTACAATGAACAAGTTCGAATGTAAAAAATTATATTTATCAACTTTAGTTGGAAAAGGACTATGATGGTGCTTGCTGAACACGACTCACACTGCAAATCAATTGACGGAACGACAACTAAACTTTTGAGAGCGGAGTTGGGTGACCTAGACGACAATGCTATTGATAAGGAGACAAACACTGAGAGTGTCTGGGGAGTATTGGCCATCACTCTCATGTCCTACACTGATCATCCTCTTCATGTGTAGTTCTTGAAAAATACAATAGGATGGATAAAATGATACAGAACAATTGTGAGCTTTTGTTAGCTAGCTTATGGACGGTAAACTAACAGGAAATTTAGGTGTAAAGAGAACATTATCAAGAATAATATTTGCAGTGACCTGACAACATCTCTCTCATAATCGGAGAATAGGTGTCATTGGCTAGACGGACAGGGGATAAAGATGAGGAAACAAAAGTGGAACAGAAAACAGACTTGTTACCATTAATATGAACATACGCACCGGAATTCAACATCCAAGACTTATTACAAGATACAACAAACACACCTAGAGAGGATGAGACAAGAGTGGCATAGGGAATGCTACCAGAAGAGCGATGCAATTTCTCATAATCAATACGAGAAACAGAGACCATATCGTCATCAGGTGATTGTGTCGATGGTTCAGTAGAAGCACTGTTAATCCAATCAGGCTTACAAAACTTCACCTAACACTTCTCAGAGGCATGGTTAGAACGACCACAATAAACACGAATGACCACCCCCGGTGACATCAGTTCCACAACCACGACCGCGACTATTATTACGACACCGAGAGAACCCCCAACCACAAGAAGCCATAGCCGAATTGTCCGAAGATGGGTAAGAACGGGTGTCAAGACAAGTCATGGTCACACGAAAAACCTGAGACAAAGCATTCGATAACATGGGAATGTTATCACTTGATAGTAGATTATCTAAAACCAATCGTAAAGTGGAATCTAAACCAGATAGGAACTTTGCGACCAAGCACTCCTCCCACCTGTTCTTTTGAGTCTGAACATCACAGAGGATGGTATACTAGAATTTCATCGATAGCCCCCTTAAGAGTAGCAAAATAGTTACTAACAGATTGATCGTCTTGGCGAAGAGCGAAGAGTTTTTCATATAATTTGAAAATACGAGAAACATTCTTGTCATTCAAATACATGCCCCATAAGGCATCCCACATCTCTTTGGCAGTTTTCATGAACATAATATTAGTGCTTACGGACTCCTCCATATTGTTGAGGAGCCAAGCTATAACAAAACAATGGTCCAAACCCCAATTTGAATATTTCAGATCTTTAGGATTAGGAGGGTCGGACAGAATATGCTCCTTGTGGGAACTTGGAATAGTTCAAACGAACGTAATCATAAGAGATAGTTGGTCCATTCTATTTAATAGTGGTAGCCAAATTAGATTTTGAATCCGAAGACAGATGTTATTGTAGGATTAGATCAGATGCAGAAACCTAGTAGATTAGAGTGACAGCGATAGTGGCAGAGTTTTAGGTCGTGGTGGCAGGAGGACCATTAGTAGCAGAAGAAAAAAAATGACAGAAGGTTAGTCAAAGAAGGATCAACTTTCGACATAAATAAATAATGCTCGAGAATGAGATGAAATAATTTTTCAGTATCTGTATTCACTTATGTATAGGTATTTATATAGAGCACCCTATAATTATGTTTATCAATTACAATCCCTATAATTAAGCAATTACACGGTCCAAGATCAATCCCTATAATTAAGACAACTGCACGGTCAAAGATAAGATGCAATCCCTACCATTAAGCTAATTACATTTTCAAAGACAAGATGCTATCATCATTCAACAATTGTGATTAATAAGGTTGAGAATAATCCCATAGATGTTTGTTATTTTTTCTTTTGAGACTAGCTAGTTTAATTACTTTTGTGAGGCTTTTCTGTGAGGATTGTGTGAAATCTCAATTGGCTTAATAAGTGTGGAGCTTTGTTGCCACACAAGCAGAATTTCTAAGAAAGAAAATTGACACTGTGACACCTAGCAACATGTTTTGTATAAAGCCACCCACCAGGTCTCAAAATAGATGACCTCTTCTTTACCAATATATACATTGTTGTAATATTTACAAGCACAATCACTAGGAAATAATTCACACCAATGTACCCATCTATATGAACTGTTTAGGTGGAAAAAAACTTGCTTTGTGCATTATAGAGTGGTACTTCATTCCCACCCAAATGATAAACTATACTAACTGAATTTGATATGACATTCTTCTCTTCTCATGAATGTTGCACGCATCATCCTTGAATGGCCAAAGAGGATTATCTTACTAAATGAAGATAGAAACAAGTCATTAGCAGTTGAGTTCTTTATAGTGGAGGACATGATGCAATAAAAAATTGCTTTTTTAGGTATAAATTGATCTAATTAAATCGGCTAGTTTCTACTTTAAATTTTAAACATAAAAATTCATTTTTCTGTAGTTTTACTATTTTTAACAAAGATTAGCATACTTTACATTGAATCTTAAAAGACCAAACTATTATAAGACCTATAAAAGAGGTCTGACATACTACTAATTCAATCATCAATAGAGATTTCGTTTCTACAAATTACGGTTCTCTCATTGTGAGATTGCAGCTGAAGCACATGGTCTCCACTCATACTTTATCACAATAGCTACTGTAAGTCAGCAACTACTGTAACAGAAAAATATGTTATACGAGTGTACATTGAACTCATTATTGAAACCTGAACACCGAAGGTAATTATTGCACCATGATTTTGTTCAAGAAGCATCATGGGAAGTGTGAATAAAATAGATTATTTATAACAGTGATGTCACTGTCTTATGAATCACCATAGGGTCTCCTGTTTTCCTTTTTGTTTGTTTTTTCTTTATCTCTATGAAAAGGACATCATGCTTTTTACTTCTATCTATTAAGCAGAATTTGATGTTTTCTAAGACATCCTAATAATTCTAGTATTCTAGTAGGAGCAAGGTTCAAAATATCATGTCGTACCAAAGTTTTGGTCTTAAACCGGAACAATACTATTTTGATATCGTGCCCATGTTTCGATACACGATACCGGTAATCAAGGTTTAAAATTTCGACCATTCCAAGGTTTCAATTTCAAACCTAAACGATACGGTTTCGGTATCGTATCGTATTGTACCGATATGATTTCGGTATTTTTTTTATTTATATATAGTAATTATAAGATAAATATATTTATGGTGTATAAAAAAATAAGTTGAATATTGATTTTATATAAGTTCTTAATTATCGAACAAT
>JBBMJZ010413106.1:5331862-5348091 GCA_037833815.1 Zingiber zerumbet | reverse complement strand
TTTAGAATTTTTAAATAAAATTTAAAACATTAAAAATAATTTCAGAATATTTTTTAATAAAATTTATTAATTTTTTTTAAATATATTTTTTATATTTTATTGGGATAATTTAATTAGGGTTTATAAAAAGCCTCTTCGAAATATCACACCTAGTTGGGAAATGTTTGAATTATTTAAATATTGTGTTTTTTTTCGTCGAATAGAAATGCAGACGTGCGGTGCGGGAGGCGTCCCATGCTGCGTTCGGCTATGTCGAAGGGGTTCGATGGAGCCGAAGGTGTCCGACGACGCTTCTGGTGGCGCCAGAGGCGTCTCGTGACGCTTTCGGCGACGCGACGTCATGACTCTGTGGCTTTCGTGATCGAAGGCGCCTCCAAGACTGCATTTGGTACCTCCGGAGGAGTCTCGTGACATCTCCGAAGCCTCCCGTACGCCTTTGTCGCCTCTGATAAGCCATGCTCGTTTAGGTCCAAATTGAAATTGTACCTGTCCGCCTTGCCTCGCCGCTACCTCCCCTTTTGTTGTGATTCCTTTCGTTCGCAACAAGCGATCCTTTTGTCGCGCAACGCAATGCGATACACGACGCGATTCTTCTGTCTTCTGAGTTCGATCTGTCTGCGACGCACGAAATTACCCCGCCTCCTGTGCCGGTTTTGCTTAAGAGGTGGAATGGTAAAATCTGTCCATGCCGGGTGGCACGGAACGGTATTTTAATTGTTGGATTCATTGATCAAATACCAAAAGCGCTGTTATGGTTGGAAGAAAAGCTTTTTCTTGCTACTACAGAAGATCCACCACATTCACTTATAGTTTTCAGAAATGGACAATAATAGGTATAAAATATACTCGAAATCCCCAAAAATTTCAGCAACCACCAAACTTACTCAGTCACTGCACAAAGGAAAAGCAAGGTTGCTGCTCACTCTTGAGTAGGAGATGACTAAGGGACTACTGTCATTCAATCACTACACAAAGGGAAAAAGGTTGTTCATGCTCAAAGAGAAAGGGAGCAGCCAAGGCTATTCCTTAGAAGAGGGGAATGGGAGGGATTCCATTATTCCTATTGTATAATTGGAGATGCAGATGCTGGGCAATGACAGTGTTGGGATGAGGGGAGGATGATGAGCAACAGTGCAGGCTGCATGTGGCGGTGGTTTGGCATGGCCTGCATCTGGTAGCAACAAGGGCAACCAGAAGAGACAATGAGGTTGTATGTGGCCAAGTGGGGGTGTTAAGGGTAGAGCACACAAGAGAGAGAGAAACTAGGGAACCAAAATCTAACCAATTTGAGCCTGAAGTGAGTCCAGTCAAAGCCCAAAGCACACCCAAATCAAAATTGACCTAATAGATCTCTAAATCAGCCAACCAAACTCTAAATTGAAATCCCAAATTTAGACCATACACCCTCAAATCAGGCCTAAAATACTAATTGGTTCTGCCATAAATGTATCTAATTACCCTCAACTAACCCTTTAATCTGCTAATTAGCCTTAATAAAATTCCAACACATGACCTCACTAGTACCTTGTGTACCCCCATCATCATTGCCCATTATTTTCTTCTTATCAATTGCACTATTATCAACGCCATTGTCATCTTTTTGGACTGCATCAAATAACAATATCTTAAGGTGATGAAGTCTACTTTCCTTCTTCAAACTCCTCTCTGTGATGGCATTTAGACGATCATCTCTAATCAATAATGCACCCTTTATCCTGTTCTCTATTTCCATTTGCTATTTGTTATATGAACTTCGTTGATATCTAACTTGATATTGTTGGAGCTTTATCTTTCACTTTGTCAACATTGTTGAATTATGGATGGTGCTGGGAATTTTGTAATTGAGATTGTGACAGGTTGATCGTGAATGTTAGGATGACTTTCAGATAACAAGAACTCTTATTGGAGTTGGGGTTTATCGCCTTCCATTGAGTAAATAATCATAGTCGTGGTCGATCCTTTGACTCAATATGTAATGGATCAACTTTAACACCCTAAACAAACCCATTATAATGTCATCTAAACGAAGAATCAGGATGATGAGGGGATATTGTGGGGGAGATAGAGTAGGATAGGAGGTTAAGCAGTGATTTGGTTGGGAAAGTTGCATGCATTCCCAATTACAAGATATGTGATCAGAAGTGTTTGCTCCCTAGAAGGATCACCACAGATAAATAGCCATACCAAGGTGGAGGAAAAAGGAAAAAGTGTTATTCAATGAGGGATCAGGTTGCACCTCATGTAATATACTCATACAACAACAACAACCAAGCCTTATTCCACTCATGTAATATACTCATACATGACATTAATAAATTTATCCAATTGGAACTGTACTGCTTATTATATTCTAACAGCCTCCAATATTGTTGCCAATATATATAATATATAAATCATGATTTTTCAATATTTTTTAGGTGTGTTGTACTCCGCTTGTCATCTCACAAAGACAAAGAACTTCATAACTTCAGGAAAAACACACTATAGATTCAAAGAAAATAGCTAGAATAGAAATTTAACGATTAGTCAATTGAGGTTTAAAAAAACAAAATAGGTTAAAATTTGTTCAAATTGGAATGACTTTAAAAAGCTTCACCAATCTAGCCTTCTCATTGATCCCTGCTGAATGCCTAGAAAATTTGCATGGGGAGGATAGAGATAGACTTTGTTGCTTGCATAAATTACTTAGCCTTGCCACAGCTCAAGTGCCACATAGGCTTGGGGAACCCTCATGCACCTTTGTTATTACTCAATTAACTTGACATCTTACCCCATCTCTGTCACTATTGATCGAGAAAGATCAGTGAATTGAGAGATAATACAATAATCTCTCCATCAGCAAAAATGCTAAAACTTAAACTTAAATTCAACATATATATCAGATGTAATTAGGACCTTACTATACTGTATACCATATACTATGAATTTTAAATAATAAATACTTTTATTGAAAAGATCCTGTGAAAATTACTGATGGTGTTAGTGAGTAATCTATACTAAACTACCATTTTATTGTTAGTTATAATCTATTTTTATTATTCATTAAATTTTATATAAATAAATGTGACTCATTATTTGTATATTGTGTTATTATTAATTTAATGTGTAGTGACACAATAATTATCCTTAAGATGTTAGAACATCTTTTTAATCTTGTATATGAAATACTTTTATTATATCTTATTCGTTTTCTTTTAATAAAATTATAACATTCCCAATTTCATCAATCCTACCAATTTTATGCTACTGATACTTAAATTTTTGATTATCCAATGCCATTGTTGATACGTATTTTTACAACTGTTGTTTGTTTACAGTGAATCTTGTCTTCTCATTCCTGCATATGCAAGTTTTAAGGTTGCTATATTTTTTGAATGAATACAGACGTTTTTGCTATATTGTTCTGATGTCAATGTAGATGGAATATCCAAATTATACGCCATTACTTGCAAAGATCTTGGAATGCCTAGTCTCTGGAAACCCTGAACAGGACAAAAGTTGTCATAATAAAAAGGTATGTATATTGTTTATACATTCTGTTATCATGATGTTGTTGTCTTCTCTTCTCTATTCTATTTTTGTATTACTTTTTATGGGGTTCAAGAATTTTTAAAATGAAAGCTAATATGTTTTTGCTATTATCAGATTATTGATGCTGCTAATGAGGTGATTGATAGCATTGACAAAGAAGAGCTGTTGAAGTTTTTGTCTTTAAAGTCTGATAGTGAGGATGAAGAGGCTGAGGTGATAATTCATTTAAATGTCTGTTAGATAAACTAAGTGACCACTTATTTCCAAATCTAACAGGTATTCTTAAAATCTCTCTTCAAATGGAGTGGAAAGACTAGAGTTAACTAGCCCCTCTCCATTTGCATGAACTTGTAGATTTGTTTCTAAATTTTGCCACACGCTAACTCCTATTTTAATCCCATGTTAGGTTTGATTAACAAACCATGAACCCAGAAGCCCAACCTATGCCTTTTATATTCGTAACAGTATTCATGTTATGATTCTTGGCAATTCATTTTCTTTGTTAACATACTTGGAAGATCTCATGTTATGCTGCCAATTGGATATATGCATTAAAGAAATAGTTGTTTGAGGCATGATTCATTTGCAGCACTGTTTATAATTTACAGTTTGGATTTATGTTGGCATAGCAAACTTAAATTATCAAATTTTCATTTGCATGTCTCATATGCTTTCTTTGTGCAATGATAACAAAATTAAATAAGCCAGTGTTGCCTTGACACATGCCAATCAGAAAACTTTGCACGATACCGAAGTTGGTACATTTAGTCTCTTATAAAATGGCAATTGTATTTCTAGAGATTATTATATTTATAATGCATTAATGGTAAACATTCACCTACTAACTTTTCCATTAATTCTTGCTGATTAAAATTTAGTTTATTTGTGTCTTGAATAAGTCTTGAAAAATACTTATGTCATTTTTGGAATCATCGTTTAGAAACTAAAGAAAAAAAGAGAAGTCACTCGGGATCAATTGGCAGAGGCATTATGCCAGAAAGGACTAGCTCTTGCAGATGAAGAGTCATATATGGTATGGTGTTTTTGCAGTCATCAATTGATTTATTTACTTAATTAAATATTTTCAACTGGGATCGTCCTCAGTAGTTTTTTGACAAATTTTATGCTCTTGTCTAGGGGTGGGCTTTGTTCGGTTTAAAAATCCCTGAACCCTAACTCTAACTTGAATTTTTTTAGCTAGGTTGGTGTGAGGTTTCCTTTCTCCCTTTTTTTTTTGGTTTAAAGAATGACCATAATTAATTTATTAATTATTATTTTCTTTTTCCTAGTCAGAAAGAAAATATATGTCAAAGAAAATCATTCATTTCACTTCTACAAGAAAAGAATAACATCATCCCTTAAAAAGAGAAGGATTACTATGCATTCTCTCAGTACCTAGCACTAAAGTTAGAAATGAGATATGCTTTAGGTACACAAATTCTCTCCAAAGTTTGAATTTCATATACCAATTAATTTTGTTCTAATAAGATATGCAAACTTGCATAAATTCCATTCATGTTTATTCGTCAACTAACATTGTAATGCTCATTAGCTTTGGAACATTGCTACCAAATTGTGCCCCGCAAAATCCCCTTGTAACAGTGACTCAATGATTCATCATTCTATCACCCCTCATCTCAGATCAATTCATTGCCATTGATAAAAATTAATATTATCAAACCTTTTTTTTTTTAAATTTCTCTCATTTTTGAAGATTCTTATATTATTATCCTTATGATTCTATCTAGTGTTGATAAATTTTAAAATGATTGTTGATATCACGATATTGATGACTTTTATCTAGAACCAAAAATTATTGTTGATATCACAATTTTGATTTATATCTAGAGCCCAAAATCATTGTTGATTAATATAACATTTCCTATATGTGGATTTGCAATTTTTCATATAAAATTCTATCTACCTTTTATTAAATTTATTAAAGGATAATTTGCAAGTATTATTTTCAGTAATTTTAGTATTAGTATTAGTATTATTATCTAATATTTAAATTTAGCATCTTCTAATTAATTAGTGTACGAGTAAGTAAGTGAGTAACTAAACCTATAACGAACTCTTATTGGGATTCATTTATTGCTGCACAATTCTCTTGACCCCGTCCTCTCCAAGATCCAAGCCCCAATTCTAGTCTGAGCCAAGCTACTATAGTCAGGCCGAGGCTAATCAAATGACATCAACCAATTTTTACATTTATAAAATCATGAAATGACAATCTAGAAGTTGTACTATGTTCCATTTTCCACCAATTTTTATGTACACTGCATTCTAATGATATTTATCTACCATAATGTCTACTACTTTTTGGATATTTAACTTTTCCAGTATATCAAATTTTGAAACATGCATCACCTATTCTGCTAATGCTCTTTCTGATCACTTTTCTTGAAGGCATATTATATTTTCTTAACCATCATATCTGCATAGTTTAATCCTTTTCATGATGGTGTTTATATATTTCAAGTTACTGACCTTTTCCTAAACCGTGGAATAACTGATTGAATGGTATGTATACAATTTGTTGTCATATCCCTATTTTGTTTATTTTAAATTAGGTGGATTAAGATATGTTCTTTTCTTTGTTGATTATTGTTCCTATATCTATGTATTTTTCTTGAAACTCCATTTCTTTTTCAAATTGTTGCTTTGAATTCCTAAAACATAGCTGAAAGCGTTCTATACTTTGCTGACTGTCTAGGTTGAGCAGCCTAACACATCCGATGTTACTAGTGATAAACCAGATCTTTTTGAAGAAACATTTAAAGAACTAAAGAAGTGGGTGGATGTTAAGTCTATAAAATACTGCATGCTTTTGGTTGTACGTGAGAGGCGCTGTGGAAGATATGGAACTGCTTTAAAGGTTTTTTTTTTGTTATTTATTGTCAGTTATTTTACACAAATGTGTCCAACATTAATGTCATGTATAATTGTCATATATATATAATGAGGCTGATAATATGCTACACAAAGATTTAAGTTCTTGGCTTTAAGCAATATGCTCTAATGTATAGGATAAGAGAATATCTTTATGACAAGAAACAAAAGTATTTTTAACACAACTTCTGTGTTCAGAAGCGTTTGGTTGGTTAAGTATCAATATGAGGATTATAGATTCACTGGAACTTGAATCTCAATGAAGAAAAACCATGCTTTGAATTTAAAATTTCGAACTGTTGATTTATAAGCTCACTTGTGATTGCAGGAAATGCTATGACATGAAAGGCCAAATAGTTATATCCATCATCTAATTGTACTTGAAAGATTTTGCTTTGTGATTCCAAAAAACTTTCTTGATAAATTCGGGCCATTACGTGGCCAGGACATATATTATCGAACACTATAAACTTGCAATGGCTGTTCTGTTAACTAAAGCTCACAGTATTGTTTATTTCTTCAAAAAAGTTGATATTATGTATTGGAGGCACTACAATTTAGGTTGACAGAATTTTCTTTTGATATGCTTTGAAATTTTTAGTGCGAATCATCTTTTACCAAGTTCATGAACAAAATTTCGAGCTTGGTAATTGAAGAACCTGACATGAATTTCATACTTAATTTTCAGCATCTGAATGACATGATTGAGGCTGAGGGAGAACCAGCAAAGAAGAAGCAATATGAATTGAAGCTTCAATTACTTGATCAGATTGGATGGACTCATGTGGCTTCCTATGAGAGAGAATGGATGCATGTCCGTTTTCCTGCCACCTTGCCTCTTTTTTGATTTTAGTTCACATTTGATTATTTATGGTAGCACTTCCTCTTTTCTGATTTTATTTCAAATTTGATTATTTATGTTGGCACTTATTAAAGTTTTTTTTAAAAAAATTTATTTATTGTTCTTTTGAAAGTGATGCCATTTTTAATGTTTTTTTAGCCTCAGAAGAAGTAAATCCCTTGTTTTTTTAAAAAAATATCTATGGGTCTTCCTCAGCGGAATTCTCCATCGTTATCTTATTGTTCTCACTAAGAAGCTTGTGTCACATGACTCCACTAATGGTGTATTTTGCTCATAAAATGAATGGGGAAAAAATAGTTATTCTTTGATGAAGTTCCTAGCTAATCAGTTTTGCCCGATTGGCTTGTCTGAACTAGCTCAATAGGTTTGGTTGACCTAATTACCCAATCTATGTTGACTTTTTTTTGACTTAATTGGTTAATTTGATCCAACCAACTTGACCACTTTTACGCCTTAATTGATTTACCTAGCTTGATCTATTTAATTTAATTAACCTGTTTACCTCTATCAAATTGGCTCAAATAGACAAACGAGCTCAATTGACTTGTCTAGACCAATAAACTAGAATGGATAAATTAATTGACATAACTAACCAAATTGACAGCCTGATTAGATCTATCGACTCACCACTTACTCCAAATCATCATTCCTACTAGATCATTGGATCAACCACACAATTAGGTTAAGCAAAATGAACTTAATAATAATAATAATAAAGTAAGTGATTCCCCTATCGAGGAAGCAACTGAAGATTTGATTGTATCAAATGTTTTCTCGTTGACAAAACCAAACTTTTAACAGCCATCGATTTGCACAAGAAGAAATTCGCCTCCACAAAATCTTCTATTTATTTTTCTTGGAGCTTTGATCAGTTGCGCGGCCATGGAAAAGCAGGAACCTCGGCCATGGTATTCGCAGGAGAGTGAAATTTAGGATGGTTCTGTACACAGACACAGCTTGTCTCTCAGGTACACCACTGCACCCTGTTCTCTCTGTTCCCACCATGTCCACCTCTACCTGCCCAACATAAATAAACAATGCACAGACTATAATCCAGTGATAAAATCTATTCAAATAAGTGAAAAAATCTTGTACCGATGCATACTTACATTTGAAATGAACTTTAGCCCAACCTTCACCTCGCCCTTGTATGTTCCATCTCTCAGCACCACATTGTATGGAGCTGGCTTTAGCTCTATCTGACCTTTTTGGTTTCCTTCCTTGAGAACACCTCTCAAGTAAACTCTACACCATAACTGAGTTAGCCATAACCCAAACTTATGCAGTTTTCCTAGTAATCATAGCAGAAATTTTAACAATTAGCACAAATGACATGAACTATTACGTCGCTTCGCCAGCAAAGTGATCCTCATGGAACTTGTCCTTCTCCATGATACTCAACCTCAGCTTGGTAACGTCTTTCCATTCTGAAGGTGATAACTTAAATACGAATTTCTCGTTCCACCAAACTTTTTTATCTCCTTCTGTAACAGCAGGAGGAAAAGGAGGAAAAGGAGGAATTAAAAGCACAGATCTCGGATATGGATTGTTTTAAAACAGGCTTCAGTTACCTTGTGTGATTTTGCTAGTGAAAACTTCGCTACCATAGCATAGAATCACATAGTATTTCGATGAACCTGCACATTCAAAATGCTAGATCACATTGCTTGCATGCGAGTCGTGTTATCGATCTTTTTTTCAGCTGTTCGAGGACAGGAGAGTGAACCTAGTATGTGAGCATGTTTTAGGTCTTCGGAACTGACCAAAAGAACTTCTAAAACACCACCTTTCATCTCAATGATTAAATGAACAGCACAATGTGCAGAAGAAGCCTGGAAGAGATCTTTCTTGACCAAACATTGTTAAGCCGTGAAGGTATGGCTGCTGAAACAATTTATAGTGGAAAAAGGGGGTTTCAAGCACAGATTTTCAGAATGAGTTACTAATCCATTGTGAGTTTCAAGTTTAAGAATGCTGATCAGTTACATGAAGTCCATTAGAACATCAGTTCAATTCCATGAAATCAATTTTGATTTTTATGAATAGTAAATTCAAATAATACATTTAAAATTTAGAAGTTTAAATTAATATTACAATGGCAAAAATTATTGTACTGCAAAAAAAAATAATCATCCTGGCGGCCCTCCACGACTATCCCACATCATTAGGAGAGAATAAATCAGGAAACGAAAGTAAGCTATTCTATGAGAGGATGTTTCCGCTGGTTTCGTTGTTGAGAGGCCCTAGTGGCAAAGGAGGGTACATGCACCGCCTCCCTCGTCTTCTCGCGTGTGCGGGCGACGTTGCCTCCCTTCTTCTGATGCTCTCCTCCCTTTTTCTGAGGTTTTATTTCTCTCCTTTCTGAGACAGTGAGAGTCGCCACTACCGAGCCTTGACCCCCATTGTCGACCTAGCCTGCATTGCCATCTCCTCTCCAACGCGACACCACTACACCAACGACAGCTACAACGCTGCCGCCTCTTTCTGAACGCAAGCTCTGCCCCCCTATGACGCCCCTTCCCTCAGGCACCTCGGCCTCATGCCACCATACACCTCTCCTCCTCATGTCACGGTGTCGGCGTTGCCGGAGCAAGCCAAAGACATTCGACCGGTTGATGCCCCCGCCTTTAGATTCGACCAGTCGACACTCTCGCATTCAGAGCTGACCAACTGGTAGCTACTATCTCTAAGCCCTCGACGTCGCCTTCTTCTTCTTGCCCCGCCACAACCCACCGCCGGATCTCCTCCTAGACCTCCGAGAAGTGACGAAGAACCTCTCTCTCATACCACCAGCTCCTCGTCACGGGTGCAGCTGCCCCTACGACTCTCTTCCCTCTGATCCTCGCTATCACATGCCTCTGACATCGATCCGGCACAAATTCGCTGTCATGGTGCTTCGCTTCTGCTAACCTGCAAATCAGCGTTCCATTTGCTTCGTAGATCCTGATCCGGTTAGTCCACTCGACTCTAGGGTTCTAACTCCCTGATCGGCTACTTTAGGGGCCTAGCTCCCTGATCGGATACTCCATGGGCCCAACTCCTTGATCGGATACTTCAGAGGCTCAGCTCTCTGATCAGATATTCAGCTTATGCCCGATTGACCTTGCTGTTCGGATGCTCTGGCTCACCTCCACTTCGATCTGACACCTCTCCCAAGCTTAGATACTCAAATGCTTTAGTACAAGCACTGACATGACACATGGAACAGTATAGTGGACATAGCATGATCCCACGAGATCTTCTATAGTACTAGATATGATTGATGTGACCTTCTAAAATAGTGATGTGACATCTCCCATATTGAGATGAGACATCCTGTCAGAAGCCTACCATCCCCTCTGATAGCTGCGTATGTGACATCTCCCTCTTTTAGGTTATAAAAAGTCTCACCCTTGCGAGACAAGGTACGCGCGTGTCTATAGAAATACATATTACTTTACTGCATTGTTCATCTTCTTCAGTTCCATCGTTGGGGATCTGACTTGAGCATCGGAGTGGATGGTCGGGGCACCCCTGGTCGTCCCTCTAACGCTCTGTTTCTATTCTGCTATCTTCTAGTAGCCTTGAAAGCACCGTTGATCAGAGATTTTCTAACACTTTGACTCCTTGTTCTTGGCTTTTTCTAGGGGTCCAGCAATTCAATCAACCTAGAAGACAGTGCACCCTCTTCTTCCTCCTGGTCATGACGACTTGGTTAATATCAGTAATAACTTACTGGTAGTCTAGCTTTCATTGATTTAAAATAGCACAAGTTTGGCGCTGTCTATGAGAACGTATACCTGGTATGAAACGTGAAAAAGGATGATGCTAAAAAACTCTTAGTCATCACCATGACCCTGGAGTACTTTGACAAACACAACACTGCCATCGTATAGGAGCAAGAAATCAGAATTTCTTAGACATCATTCTCATTTGATCCTTAGTCATCATAGGAGCTTGGTTTTTCATTATTATATTCTCTCCCCAACTCCGTGAGTTTTCAAGAGTCGGGAGTTAGGAGATTGTGTTATTCATTATCTTAGCAAATTTTCTCCCCAACTCCATTGATACTTGGGAGTTGTAGGATTGAGCTTATCACTTATCTCCAGTGAGGATCGGTATTTTATTCTCTCCTTGGCTGCGCAGGTATTTGGGAGTTGAGATATTGAGTTATTTATTCTCTCAACGGATTCTCTCCTTGACTTTGCAGATACTTGGGAGTTGCGGGATTGAGTTTATCACTTATCTCTAGCGAGGATCGCTATTCTATTCTCTCTCCTACTCCGTGAGTACCAGGAGTCGAGAGATTGAGTTATTCATTCTTTCAGCAGATTCTCTCCCCAATTCCGTGGATACTTGAGAGTCGCGGAATTAAACTTATCACTTATCTCCAATAAGGATCAATATTCTATTCTTTCCCTAACTCAGTGGGTATTCGGGAGTCGGGAGATTGAGTTATTCATTTTCTCAGCGGATTCTCTGCCCCACTCCCCGAATACTTGGGAGTTACAGGATTGAGCTTATAACTTATCTCCAGTGAGGATCAGTATTCTATTCTCTTTCTGACTCCGCGGGTATTTGGGAGTTGGGAGATTGAGTTATTCATTCTCTCAATGGATTCTCTCCCTAACTTCGTGGACATTCGGGGGTCAAGAGATTGATATATTATGTCTAGCTAGCATAGGTATTCTACTCTCTCCTTAACTCCACGGTTATCTGAGAGTTGATGGATTGCGTTAGAGTCACCTCAAAACTATGCATTAGGTTCGAGTCCATATAGTTATATCCTTCTATATGAATTGTTATTCTTCTTCACATTTCTCATTCAACACATAGATAATAGCCTTACGATAGATTTGGATTGCCTTACGACAAGCAAAAAGACTAGGAGTGCCTTACGACAGGCAAAGAGACTAGGAGTGCTTTACGACAGGCAATGAGACTAGGAGTGCCTTACGACATATAACAAGGCCATAAGTGCCTTTCACAGGCAACGAGATTATGGCCGCACTCTTGACAATGACATTACAACTGTTCACTTGGCATTGACATTATAGTCGCTTGCTCGACACTGACATTATAGTCTCTCACTTGGCACTGACATCATAGACACTCGCTCGACACTGACATCACAGTCGCTTGCTTGGCACTACCTCCACATCGCTCACTCGACACTTACAACACAACGCTTACTCGACACCACCCTCACAACAGCTCTCTCAGCATCGACACAGTCGCTCGCTTGGCATCACTACGACTGCTCGCTCAGCATCACTATGGCCGTTGACTCAGTACCACTAATGCAGCTTGCTCGACACCACTACAGCCGCTCACTCGACATCCTCATGGCTCCCTCTGACGCCTAGGGCTCTGCTCCCGTCGACGTCACGAGCTTTGGTCCCTCCAACTCTAGGCCTCTGCTCCATCCGACTCTAGGGCTCTTCTCTCTCATACTACCAAGGCTTTACTCCCTCATACACCAGGGCTCTTCTCCCTCTGGCTCCCACGGACTCTGCTCCCTCCGACTCTTAGGGCTCTGTTCCCTCTAATGCCTATGACTTTACTCTAATGACAAGGGCTTTATTCTAACACTAAGGGCTTTATTCTAACGCTAAGGGCTTTGCTCCCTCATACTCTAGGGATTTGCTCCCTCTGACTCCATGGCTTTGCTCCCTCATACTGCTAGGGCTTTGCTCTCTTTGACTCCAGTGCTCTGCTCCTTCCGACTCCCGTGGGCTTTGCTCCCTCCGGCTCCCATGGGCTTTGCTCTTATCGACCTATAGGCTCAGCTTCTGCCTGGTCCATGGGCTTTGTTCCCGCTCGATCCATGACCTCTACTACCACCGACCCACTAGCTTTGCTCTCGCTCGATCCACGAGCTTATCTTCCATCGACCCACGAGCTCTACTCCCGCTAAACTCTTGGGCTTTGCTATTCTTCCTCGACTTCTTAGTTGAAGGGCCGCCTTACGACAGGCTCATTGGTGTTGAACCTTTTGCATGTCATGTGACACATTAAAATTAATAAAGATTGGAACTCATTAAAGCTAAAGAATAGAGGTGTAGTAAGGAGTCCCAAGTCGTATTTTTCCAAAGGTAACTAATAAATGTGCGAGTGCTCTAGAATTGATTCAAATCAAATTATTCATCAACAAGGTCAATTAAGCTTTTCCATTTTATCACATTGAAAATTGAATTATTCTTCAATCAAAAATAAGATCAAATAAGGTTCATTCTCATCTACACATGATTCTCTTCTATCTCATCGAGTAGACAACCATTAAATCAGATTCTCATGTATCATTTAATTAAATGAATCAATTTCTATCTCTACAATTCACAACCTCAGTATCCATTACACTCAAGATCTCATTACAATTTCAAGAACTGAAAATTACATTTCATTTACCATCACAATCAAATTCAATAGTTAAGCTTAAATACTCAAACAACATAGTGTTGAATAGAAGTAACAATCAACAACTCAAGTTAAGTAATCAACACTTAAACATTATCAAAGTCACTAGTATTGATTGTATGTATAGCATCATAATTGCTAACTGAATAACAAAACCCGACAATCTAGCATTATCAGTATTATAAGAATTTGACAGATCATAGATCATTTGCAAAGGTGCAATAAGGTTGGGATTTGTGAGCAAGAAATTAAAATCAGAAATACAAAAACTCAAACAAAAATGAGATCAAAATGTAAATAATCAGATCTAAAGATCTGAGCAAGTTTTATGAAAAAAAAAAACAAATTGCAGGTAAAGTAAATTGTTCACAACTCAAATCCATGTTTCAGTTTCTTCATTCTGCCAGAAGAACAGAGTCACCTCTGAGAACGCCCTTCGGGTAACCACTGGCGAAGAACCAAACTGTTGGAGATCGAACGACCGGCTTGAAGGGGGGTTGGATAGACGACACCCCCAAGTCGATCGCTTCCTACACTATTGTTAGCTTGCGCAGCGGAATAATACAAAAACAAACAAGCTAAACACTAAAGGAAAGACAAAGAAAGAGCAAGCAAACCAACACACGCCGATTTACGTGGTTCGGAGATAAAGCTCCTACTCCACGGCTGTCCGTAAGGTGGACGATCCCTATCCGTCGGTGGATTACTCCCCGGAAGACCTCCGGCTAGCTCACGTAGCTCCTTGTGGGTGGAGAAACCTCACCACAACTCTCACCAAGGACTCTTGAGAAGCTAGGGCACTGGTAGACTACTAATAGGGGTTAACCACCTCTATTTCGTCAACCTCAACCAAGCTTCCAAGGCTTGGTTATATAGGCCACGGGTTGGAAAACCCCGCCTACCAGTCGACTGCTAAAACATGCAGTCGACTGCCCTCTGTGGAAATTCGACCGTTACATCCCAACGGCTCGATTCCACACTTTCTGTTCGCTGCCAGTCGACTGCCCCAGTCGACTGCACCAGTCGACTGCTAAAACATGCAGTCGACTGCTACAGTACTGCTACAGTAGCGCTACAGTACTGCTACAGTAAAACCCTAAAACTAGGATTTTACTCCGAGTACAATCTCTCATGCACTCGTACCCTCACCCTTACGACTCATTTGACGCTTCCTTTGCAGCTTTGACCTCTTGCCTTCAAGTCTACTTCCTTTGGCTCTCGTCCCTTGGATGTATTCAAGCCCACGACTTATCCCAATGTTATCCTTCGCATATGCCTTGAAGTGCGCTTCTCTCGGCTTGACCTTGCTACCTTGTTCATGGTCTCTCAGATCTCCATCCTTCACCGGACCTGAAGCCATCAAGCTAAGTCATATGTGTATCCTGTAAACTTACACAACTCAAATACACATATCAAATACAAGGGTAAATACAACTTAAACCTTTTGGCCAAACATCAAAACACATTATCACACCAGACCCTCAAGATTGCTTCCAACAATAGTTTCTTGTCCTACAGATTCAAATTACTTAAACACATTTCCAAGAAGATCATCCTCTTGATTTGTAATGCTTTGGCCAAAAACTTATGAGTAATAATCTTGACAAGAGACCATAGGATATACTTCTCCTTATCAAAGGAATAGTGAATCCTCTGTGGGTTATTCAATCACCTTCGAATACTTTAATTTATACTCAATCATCCTGGGATCACTCCTCCAATAAGATGTTTGCTTAAGATATCAAAGTATAAATCTTCATAACCAAGGTGACTTAAATACCTTTCAGAATTAATCAACATAAGTTGAATATCCAATACGAACTTGATTTATAGTTTGCAATATTTGGCAAACTATAAACATTGAGGTATATGAGATAGAAGATGTTGCATTGAAACTCATGGGGATTTAGATTGATAAGAAGGAAGGGCAAGAGTTACTCTCAGTCTCTCTCAAGGCTCCAACAACCACGATGGCGGTGACAACGAAGTCTAGATCTGACCATGGTTTGGAATTGCCGGATCGCTAGTTTGGAACTGTCGGTTCGACGATTCAGAACTGCTGATTTGACTGTTTAAAACTGCCAATTCGATGATTCAGAATCACCGATTTGACAATTTCGGGGGATCGACTTTTATCCTTAACTGTCTAAGATGGTTATGGTTCATAATTCAGAATCATCAGTTTACCGTTCATCACGGTTTGCTAAGTTTTAAGATTATTATATTAAAAATATTAAATTATAAATTCATAAAAAAAAACTTGCACACATTTAAGTTGTCTATGTTTCCCGTTAGGATATAGGAGAATTAAAGTGCACATAATTTCCTTACCATTTTATCTTTTTACCTTATGAAGTAATGTTGTTAATGAGTTATTAGATAGGTTTTTAATTATTAATGAAGACGTGTAAAAATAATGAAATCAACTCCTTATTTTATAGAATTTACATAATAATGGTTTCAAAAATAAAAAAAACACCAAATAATCTCAACCGTTAAAAAATTATTTACTTTCTTACTTTTGTAAAAGAAAATTATAGTTAGTTAT
>JBBMJZ010413106.1:5315260-5326725 GCA_037833815.1 Zingiber zerumbet | reverse complement strand
GTAACCAAGTAAATCTTTTTGCCTCGCGTTTCCTTTATGCTTTTAATTTACTGCTTAGCTTTATTTATGCAAGTATTTGCTTAAAGAGTTCGAGGAGGGTTTGTCTTACTTTTTTGTAAGGATATCCAACGCCCTCCTAGCCAGCCCAACGGTCATACACTATAGATCTAGGATTTTAGCATCTATCAAACACACTAGGCTTACCTTGATTGTGTATTCACAAACTTAGAACGACGTGAGATGCATAGGCAGATTGCCTCGACTTAAGATGTTTATATCAATGCATCAACACAAGTCTAGGTGTGAAATATCAAATATTATAGTAATCAAGTTAAGTAATCCATTTTTAGTCAAACACTAACTGGGTGCACTTACGTAACTTAACTAACCAAGTGAACACTACTATCTTCTAGTATTTAGTTAATAACTAGTTGTTAGACATTTAAGGATGATTTTCTAGATGGATATTTTTTTACATACCAGGTCTTGGGGAAGGTAATTTGAAACCAACTTTTAAAACATTCTTTTATCCATTATGAAAAGTTTTTGTGAAACACTTTTTGAAAAATTTAATAGTTAAAATGTTTTGAAAATTACAATTCAAAAATATTTTAACAATAATTATGAAAATATTTCAAAAGCATTTTAAATATATTTCAAAAATATTTCTAAATTAAAAATTCTCAACTTCTAAACGAAAAATCCTTATTTAAAGCATTTTGAAAATAGCTTTCAAATTCTTGTTAAAATACCTGAAACTCCTTATTTAAAATTATTACTTACCGTAACTTTTGAGAATTTATGCTATGCCTTTACAATAATTTTTTTTTTTGAAAAATAATTTTTAAACTCTTAAGTTTTTTTTTTTACAAAATCGAGCTTTAGAAAATTGAAAATATCTTGAAAGCTACTTTCAAAATTATTTGTGAGAGTTATCTTTATAAAATTATTTTGCAAATGAAATTGGTTACATTTACTCCTCCCCCCAATAATCCTGAAAGTTTTTTGTTACAAAAATGTTATTACTTTACTTAGCATATTTTTCATTTGTTGATTCATTCTTATACTCATGTTTTTAATGAATATCAAAGGGGGAGGATTAGAGTTTAAGTTACAAAAATTATAATAACTTAACTTAAAATGATCAAGAGAACAAAACTAACTATATAAAAAAAATCAAAATAACTTAACTCAAAATGATCAAGAGAACAAAACTAACTATCTTAATTTTTTGTTGCTTCTCTTAAAATTATTTTTGTGTTTAACTGACATATATTTTTCCTAACTTAACTCAAGTTATCATTACATCAAAAAGGGAGAGACTGTTAGTACAATTTGTACTAACGGTTTAACTCAGGTATTGATGAATGATAAAGTGAATTAAGTTTGGTGCTATTGTGATCTAATGTATTTACTGAGTGTGCAAGTTCCGGGATGTTCAATTCCTGATTGGCAGTCAGGATGTTCAATTCCCGATTAGTGAAGCCCGGATGTGTGATTCTAGCAAGTTGGAATGTGCAATTCCTAATTGGAGAAGACCAGATGTGCGATTTTGTTAAGTCGAGATGTGCGATTCCTAATTGGAGAAGACCGGATGTACGATTCTGGCAAGTAAGGATGTGCGATTCCCGATGGGTGAACACCAGATGTTCAATTCTAGTAAGTCGAGATGTCTGATTCTTAATGGATGAAAACCGAATGTGTGATTCTGGTAGATCAGGATGTTTGATCTTGAAATCTAAATGTGTGATTTCAGAGGTAACTCTATACCTAATAAGAAGAGGTAAGTCATTGGAGGAGAGTGACCAAGTGAGGGCGCATCCCCGTTCGAAGGGACAATAAGTGTTAGTCCAATTTAGGTCCATTTTGGAAACCTAAATCATGACCTTGCCTAGATCCTGGTCTTGAGGAGACAGAATCTAATTACTACTCTTTATTATTACTATGCTAACATTTGTCTTGCAGGTTTATTAGACTAATACATTTTGCAAGGCAAGAAAAGCACAAAAGACCTCGGGTATTGTTCACCTGAGGGACCTTCCAAGTGATGGAAGGTGCCTTTAATACTAAAGGCACCTTGGAACTATTAATAGAAGGCACCTTCAGTGCATGGAAGGTGCCTTCTATAAGATAAAGTTTGGACTTCGTTGCAGAAAAGACACAGCTTATTCGACATCAATTTTATTAGGTTGGAGGTGCTTTCAAGGCCTTTGGAGGTGCTTTCAAGGCCTTTGGAGGTGCCTTCTACACCCTTTATAAGGAGGACTCAACCAAGCTTCAAGATATAACTGAAATATGAGCTATTGCACGTCCATTTGAGGTTCCTACTATTCCAACTTCCTGCTGTGACTCTGTTGTGAAGCTACTATGCCCGACTACTACTCCGAGGACTTTCGATCATGGCTGACAGACCAACACCAATACACGAGCTCTCTCACTTTGATGCCCGTGTGTCGATAACAAAGTTGTTTCTTTATAATTAATTATTGCTAAAGAACAAGTGCAGGGTGTTGCATTTGTTCTAACTTTCCTTGTACTATATTCCCCCTTCCAGAGATACCGAAAGAGGTATTTTAGTGGATTACCCATCGATAGGTCCGTGAGACCTGGGTCTTGGAGTAGGAGTCACCGAAAGCTCCAAATCAAGTAAAATTGATCGTATTTTCTTGTGTTCTTTTTCTTACTTAATTTTCGCTGTGCGCACTTTGTTTTCAAAGCTAAAAAGAATAAATTTTTAAAACCACGTGATTCAATGCCCCCTCTCACATGAGATTTGATCCAATAGGTATCATAGCTGGGACCGCTCTAGAAGGACTAACTGCCATCTAAAGTAAGAAGACAATGGCCGGATCCAACATTCAGCCACCAAAGTTCAAGGGAGATTTTGCACAATGGAAGTGCTGGATGGATGTTTTTTAAAATATATTTTAAAATTCTATTAATAATTAAATATACTTTTGTAGTATCTAAAGATCAACATGGAGTAGAGAAGGAAGAGTATCTTTGGAACAAAAAGGAGCAGGTTGACTTCATAGCCAACGGAAAAGCAGCATTCCATTTACTTATCGCACTACTGCCCTAAGAAATCAACTGGATTAGAACCTATAACTCAGCATAAAAACTTTGGGATAAATTCCTAGAGCTATATGAAGGTACCTCGAAAGCCAAGCTAGCAAGATGGAACATCCTCCGAAATCAACTAACAAACCTTCATATGAATAAGAGAGAGAAGGTGGCTCAACTCCATATGAAGATCGAAGAACTGATCACCCAACTCTCAAACCGGTATACAGTCAATGCATTTCTGAGAACACAAGAGTAGTTAACCTTAGTAGATGTATACTACATCTTTAAGAACTTGAAGGTAAGTACTCTAGAAGAACTATTCTTGACTTTCAAACACGAGTCTAGATGTGCAGGAGTTACAAAAAAAATGGAGACAAACTAGAACCAAACAATACAAGCTAAAAAGGATGAACCAAACTCAGAATCATCCCTCGACGAAGACAAAGATGCATTTATAGTAAGAAAATGTTCAAACTTCTTTAAAACAAACAACCTTTACAAGTCTCAAGTCAAAAAGTTAATAAGGGGAAGAAGAAAGGTTTGATACTATAATTGTCAAGAAGAAGGATACATTAAAGATAGTCGCCCTAAACTGAAAAACAAGACAAAAGAGAATGATAAAAGGCCAAATAAAACCAAGCATAAGAACCACAGAGCAACGTGGGATGAGTCATTATCCAATTTTGAGTTGGAAGAGTATGTTGTACTAGCACTAATGGCGGATCACCAGAAAGACAATAAAAGTACTTCAGAGATAAGCATAAATGAAGGAGGAGAAACGTCGGAAGAAAGTAGCGATGAAGGGGGAGCATCGAATTACGAGGGTGACACGGTAAGTGAGGTATGTCTTCTACCTCCTAATCAACTATATGAAGGTGTACAAAAGCTTTCTAGATCATTATACAAGCTAAGGACAAAATACATACACTTAAAAAGGAAAATTTTGGACTTAAGAATTGCTTTAGCTAATGCATGTCCCTTAGAAAATTTTGATAAATTGAAAGTTGAAAATGACAAATTAAAGGAACAAATAAAAATATTAGAAAAGAACTATGTATGTTCAAATGTTCAGAATTTGAAAAATGTTCAAAAACTAAACTGATATTTTAAATTTCTCAAGAGCCAAATTAGAAAAGTGATACGAAAATACATTCCAAGAAAATATTTTGTTAATCCAATAGATAAAAACTTATTTTGAGTTCTAAAATCTATTTTGACCTAGTAGATAATTATCAATTAATAGTATTATTGTCAAAACTTTTTTTTGTATACCTTTTATTTGAATTTTTTTAATCAAATTCTTTGTGTGATAAAGCTTTGTGTTTTCTATAGAAAAAAATTGAGATTTTTTAACTTAAAAATAAATTTTAATGAATTTTCTACCTAAAGATGAAATTTTAGTGTTTAAGATTCTCAGCATTAAATTTTTAAAAACTGTGATCTTTCAAACACTAACAGCTAGATTTTGAATGCTTAGAAAAATTTACACTTATTTTTGAAGTCAAAATTTATTTTAAGCATTTTTATTTTGAAAATACATATTTTATCCAAAAATGATTTATTTTCATTAAACTAAATTTTTTTCTCATGAAATATTTAATACTGATCTAATTGTTTTTGTCCATGGGAAAATTTTTTAGAATTTTTAGAAGATTAAAAATAAAATTTAAATTATTTTTGATAAATCTGGTTTTTAATTTTTAGAAATTTAGATATTTATAAAATAATTCTTGAAAATTTTTCTCGAACTTTGTCACTATTTCAATCACCCTTAGAAAAATCTTCAAATTTTTTTTTTTGATATATAGCCCTATTTTTTTTTATGTGATCTCAGGGGGAAAGGAAGTTAGGGGTTAAGATGGAAATGTGTTTGTTTTTCTTTAATTACAAATTACTTGTTTTTCATTAATTACAATATTTCACTCATACTTAATTGCAATACTTTTTTATATTTTTATTTAACCCTAATCTAACCCAGATTGATGCACATCAAAAAGGGAGAGATTGTTAGTACCTCAAGTTAGTTTTGATGTAATCAACCGGGTTAAGTTAGGTATTGTGTATTTGATACCTTATGTCTGAGTGTGTAGGGACCTAGGAACATAAGAAGTCAAGCGGAACACGCAGCGGACGAGAATAATGACATGAGAAGTGAGTTGACAAGCTCAATGTATCCGAGGGATGAAAAGCTACGGAAGAGTACATCGGTGGAGCGAGAAGGACATACATGATACTTTCGAGGGATGAGACATCGGAGTTGAAGACAGCTCCAGGAGAAGGCTGGAGTTGGGTTTGGGTGAGCTCACCTTTGGATAACCAGAGAATCACCCAAGCCACCTGAGCAAAAGTCGGATAAGTCAACATGAAGTTGACTTGGTCTAGGGGCCCGAACTCTAGGTGCCCAAACCAGCCTAGTACACAACAAGCATGCCAACAAGACATTATTGTGGATGACGTTCGAAATCCATGTCAGCAACACTCCAGCGCTCGGACCGGTCCAAGCGCCTAGGCGAGGATAAAACTTTATTTTAAAGAGCCGTTGAGAAGCAGATAAAGTGTACCACTGGAGGCACCCATACCTGCTCCAGACGTCTAGAGATGCCATGTTAACAAACGATCAAATCTGACCAAAGGGCTATAAAAGAAGAGCTTGTTCTCATATTCGAACACAACACTTTTTGTACTTCATTTTTCACTTTGTTTTTTGTATTTACGATTCATGCTTTTAAATGTTGTACAGGGTTTCTCTGCCTCCGACTTTGCTCGAAGAAGGAAACTTTGTTAGTGCTTATATTACCTTAGATTAGACCTTTTCGGTAGTAAACCAAGTAAATCTTGGTTGTCTCATATTTATTTATACCTATTTTCTTTTCATTTATTAAGTGTTTGTCTAACTCAAGTTAAAAGAATGAGAAGGGTATAATCATAATTTCAAGACAATTCACCCTCTCTTGTCGGCCACACCGGGACGGACACTAGGGAGGCCTTAACCTTAACCATTCAAGATGGTTACAGTTCACGATTTGTCACGGTTTAAAATTATTATATTAATTTTTTCTAAAAAAATTATAAATTTATAAAATTGTTTGCCAAACCCGAATGTTGTTGGACTTATTAAGAATAATTATATAATAAAAATTAATTAATTAGTTATTAAATAATTAATTAATATATGGAATCATTTAGCGATTTAGTAAATGATTATAAATTAATTAAAAACTGAATAAGCTTGCCTCTACTTTTCTTCAATTATTAAGAATAATAATATAATAAAAAACTATTGATTAATTATTATATAATTAACTAATATATAAAAATAATAATAACTATAATGTAGTTGGTTAGGATATTTAGTTTTAATTTAGGAGGAGACCTATATTCGAATTCTAGTACCAACACATTTAGTTTTAACAAGACTCAAGCTGGGTGTAGGTGTTGAACTTGTACTAACTTTTATTTTACAGAAAGTAAAGTTGACCAAATGTTTCAATCGATCTAACAAGGATGTTTTATCGACCGATCTAGGCAGACAAGTATGGATCATATCCAGATCCAGTAAAGAAGGAAACAAAAGTTCAGTCGACTGATTAGGAGGATTAGCCAACCAAACAAATATGAAAACTATAGAATGAATATGATTGGATTGAACAATAAAGGAAACCCTTAGGGTTCAGTCGATCGGAAACTTAGATTTCTTGCGATGGATTAGATCAAATCGTAGAAAGTAAGGAAAGAAGCGGGACTAGTCACCTAATAGAACTTAAATAGACTAAAAGGGTTCAGTTGAGTGATCGATTTTTAGTCAACCAGATGAAGTCTTGGGGTCCTCAGCATCAATTATCTCATCTCTTTCTCGTTGCTCTATTCTTGCAAGTACTGTCATTGACACGTCGAGAGGCTCTTCAACAACCTATGACTAATCTTCAATCTTTAGTTGTTGGTACATTTATTTATTTTCATTTTTTTTAAAAAAAAGAATAGTAGCTTGTTAATATCTCCTTCATTTTTGTGTGCTTTCCTCTTCCTCCGAAAGCTTTTTCAAAGAAGAGAATATTAGTGATTTTTCTATTTAGAAATGGTCTAAAGGATCATGAGTCTTAGAGTAGTAGTTGCTGAACTTTAACCAATTAACTAATCGTGTCTTTATTATTTTCATTGCGTCTCTATTTAGTTTTGTTAAAAAAAAAATAAACGCATGATATTCACCCATTTTATGGTATATTTTGATTTTATAATTGGTATCAAAGATTGTCCCTCTGAATAAGTTTATTCATCAATCTTTTTAGATTTTGAAAATTCTTTTTTTATTCTTTAAAAACAAACTTCCAAATTTTCTATTTTTAATAAAATATTTTTTTGCACCGTTTACTCTAAATGGTAAAATGTCTTAGATTTTTTTTAAAAAATTTTCTTTGCAAAAATCAAATGACTCAATAAGAAGGTCCCAGTACCTCTAGTCCACCACTCTTCGACGTGAAAAATTTCAACTCTTGGAAAAGGCAGATGGATCAATTCTTGAAGATAGAAATTGATACATGGATCATCATAAAGAATGGATTCACCATGCCAATCAACAAATTCATAGAACTTCTAGATATGTAAAGATGGACTCCTGATATCAAGAAGAAGGCTCAAATCAATGCATATACATCCCCCAAGGTGGTTTGAAGAACTTGATCGAGTTAGATCTTCCAACAATGCCAAGGAGATTTGGGATAAGTTGATAGAAAGTCATGAGGAAATTTACACTTCAAAGGTAATGAAAAGTAATCTTAATTCAAACAATAAAGTGTCAAACAACAAATCATCTTTGGAGGATTCAGACACAGAGGAATCCAACCAAACAAGCTTCATTGCTTTAATGGAAAATGAAGAAGTACCTGAATCCGAGTTTGAACCTGGATCTAAGTTTGAGTCAAAATCAAGCCACGGATCTACATCTATGATCAAGAAGAAGATGTAAACTCTCCCCTAGTTGATAAAATGTATAATATAATTGCTTGTTTGACTAGAAAGTTAGATAAATCCAAGAAACGGGTTAGATCCCTCTAAAAGAAGGTAAAAAGTCCTTAAGGAGGAAATCAATTTAAACCATTCAACTAATCAAGTTTAAAGAAGGGACCTCAACTCATGTCCAAAAACATGAGGAGGAGAATGCCCTCTTGAAAGGTCAAGTTGAAGAGTTTAAGAAATCATTGATAAAGTTCACTTCGGGCTCCAAGTACCTGAATAAGATACTTGGAATTCAAAGGGTTGTGTATAACAAATCCATACTCGAATACAGGTCTAACACACAATATAGAACTTACATGTCTTTAGTGTATAAAAATGTTAACAAGTATGTTTAAGCATGGATTCCAAAATGACATTTCATAAACAAAATAGGAAATAACAAATTTTGGATTCCAAAAGAGCATGTATACTATATAGATAAACAATACTAAAATTGCAGGGGAGAACAAATTTGTGCCATTAATTTAAGGGGGATCATGTCTTTTTTCTTTTTATTTTGAATTGAATGTTTTCTTTATGCTTTAAAATGTCATGCTTTCTTCATGTTTAATTTAGAATGGATAGATAGGATAAATATAAGAAAAATATGATTTAATCTTGATCAATGGTTGGGATGATAGTAGGCTAAGACAACTTTATTGATGTATGTCTGAGTTGAATTATATGTGTTCTACATGGTGCAATCGGCTTAGTGGATCTAGCTAAAGTTACGATAGTCTAATTTGAATTAGTTAGACCAATACTTAGTATTATGTTCTTTGGGTTGGTTATTTTGGTGAAACTTTGTCTTAGACATGTGGTTATTTAATAATGTCCATTGTAACTCACCTCAGCTTGGAAGCTTATTCTAAAAACACTAGCTTTAATTAATTTAAACAATTATAATTTAATTCAATTAATCTAAAATCAAATCATTTTTCCAAATTTAATTAAAATAATCCAAATTTAATTAAAAATTCAAAGTTAAATAAATTCAAAATTAACATAAATTAATTAAATGAGAAAAATCCTCAATTATCTAATTCTAATTTTATCATTAATAATTTAAATTTAATTAATCTATACAATTAATCAAGATAATCAATCTAAATCTAGATTGAAGTCTTAAAAAAATCTTTGATATATTCATTAAAGATAAAACTAATTTAAATAAATCTGATTTAATTCAAAATTAATTAAGAATCAAAATAATTCTACCTTGAACAAATCATACTAGTTGGACATCTCTCAAAACTCATAAGGTTACTTTACTTGATAGTTAGAATGGGTGAGATGCTAGAAAAAGAAAATGGAAAATAATTTTGAAAAAGTTTTTGAAAACTTATAAATCTAGTTTCTTAAAATTAGTTTCAAAATTGATATGATTCATTGGAGCAAAAGGTGATATTGCTCACCTAAATAGCCCAGTATCGCCAGCCCCATGGTAGGATACAGGTAGGTACATTACAAGGTGGGAGGGGTGACACATTTTGCACTAGTGCAGCAACCCTTTATATCGGAGAGGTCAATCGACAATAAAGTATTTTACATCCGTTATAAATTTATGCCAAGATCTATTAAAACAAATACTCATGTAGGTACCAAATGCGCTAACTCATGTGGGTAGTTTTATTTTTTTTACATATCTTCCAAACATAAATTAGATTAATTATTGATTCATGATTTATTGGATTATATACCCATGAAAATGATTGTTGACCAATACCTAGTATCTAGATCCTTAGGTTAACCATGATATTCTAAACCTTTAGACATATAGAAATGTGTTCCTTATAATTAACAAAGATGTCTTGAGGAATTGTTAGGTTGAGAGGAGGATCTATTGAAAGACACACCTTGATCAAAATAAAATACTTTTAAAAATATATTTGAAAATTTTATGTTCAAAAAGAGTTTGAAAAATTTTATCTTCAAATTTTTTAAAATGATAACTTCAACATAATCTCTTTTCTTCTCAAAAGACTTTTGAAAATATTCTTCAAAATCATGCTTTAGACAACAATTTCAAAATTATGTTTATAAAATACTATATTCAAAAATTAATTTTGAAAACAAAATTCAAAATAGACATCTTCATAATTACGTTTGAAAAATATTTTTGAAATTCTTACTTTGAAAAATTCTTTGAAAATGCCTTGAAAATATTCTTGAAATTGACTTGAACACATTTTTGAAAATTAGTTTGAAAATATTTTAAAATTCCTTGAAAATATTTTTGAAATGCCTTGATAATATTTTTTAAATTGACATGAAAATGCTTTTTGAAATGCCTTGAAAAATAGTTTTGAAAATGTTTGAAAATAAGCTTGAAATCATGTTTAATAAAAGAAACCAAAATGCAAGTAAAAGAAATAACAGGAAAAACTCTAGATGTGATGTAGGACTACGGACAAGACCTTCAAGTGACTCCATATATCCTCTATCTACAACTTGGGGAAAGAAAGCATACATGGGGTGGTGAGTTTAAATGACTAAGTGAATAATGAAAAATAGATAGTGCATGGTAAATGTGTAAGGAGATTAAAGTATATAGTCTTATAGGTAGTATCATCATACACAACTGTAAACAACATAATAAAATAAACATACTAGAACTGGTCTAACATGTATGGTATAATAATCTATAATCACTGGTGGATCTGCAACAAATATGCTCATATCATATGATCAACATATAATGGCATAAACATGTATGATAATGCAAGACATATGTAACATCTATATCTTAAGCAAATGCAATATATTACATGCATATGCAATAAGTATCTCCAAGATATATATATATACACCACTCCAGCTCCAGCTACCATGACATGTGTGGTAGCTAGACAGCTACCACATATAGTCATGTAGACATTGACTGTAACACCCCTAGGAAGTCTAGATAAAGTAAGGACAATGAGAGTACGAATGTAATGAAAAGAAGTGTAAATAGTCTACGTTGAATATTACGATAGGAAGAATTTAGATGATTAAAACTTTATGGAAGAAAATAAAGTTGAAAATATAAATCATCCATACATGATTTATAATGAAAGGAATTAATGTAAACAAAAGAAATATGATATAATATATGCATGTATGAAATATTTATGCATAATGCATATACATGAATTATTTTGTACAAAAATATGTTAGGAGAAGGATTTGATCCTTGGTTCTCTTGTGGATGCATGCATGGGTTAACCAAGTGTGATAGGAGTGAATATTGTAAGAGGAGAGATGGGAATTATAATTAAAGGAAAGAAGGAGAGAAATTAAGAGAAAGAAAAGAGAGAAACTCAAGAAGCATTTCTCTAGCATATTCTCTCTCATTAAGAGGAGAAGTAAATGGGGAGGATGAATCAAGTCAAGTTTTCCTCCCCTCACTTTAGTATAAATAGGCA
>JBBMJZ010413106.1:5171445-5189879 GCA_037833815.1 Zingiber zerumbet | reverse complement strand
GGGTAAGACTGCGTACAATGGATCCTTCCCCGGGACCCCGCATGGCGGGAGCTTCGTGCACCGGGCTGCCCTTTTTTTTTTTTGTAACTCCACAAATACATATTAGTATTCTCTTCAATTCCTAATATACACTATAACTAATTGTTGTGATCATGATTTGAATATGTTTATTATTTTTTTTTCTTATGAATATTGGTTTACAACACTAAAGTTGTAGTTATATTTTGGATGTGTAGAATTTGGAGAAGGAAAACATTGTATTTCATTATTATGAAATAACCATATCGATAAGGATACAAAAGTAAAGATTTGTATTTCATTATTATGAAATAACTATATGAAATAAACCCACTACAAAAATAAATCGCAAATTGACTTTCTTATGGTTAAGAAGAGGGATAGGAAGATTTATAAAGATTGCAAGGTCATCTCTAGAAAAAGCTTAATTACCTAACATAGGTTAGGAGCATTGGATATACATCTCAATCATAGTATCAATAGAAGGAAAATATACACGACTCTTAGAATTAAGTGGTGGAAGTTAACAGATGAGAAGCAAAACATATTTAAGGAGAAGGTAGGAGTACAGACATTAGGTGAAATATACTATGATTCTAATAAGACATGGGATAAAATAATATCAAAGTTAAAACTAGTAGCCAAGAGTGTACTCGGTGAGTTAAAGGGGGGCAGCAACACCAAGTAAGGAATCTTGGTGGTGGAATGAGAAAGTATAGGAGAAAGTGAAGGAAAAACAAACAGCCTATAAGAGCATCCATAACCTACTCTCATTATAACACCTACCACCTTATCAAAAAACATGGGCTCCACTGCCACATACTCATTATAACAACATATGTCTTTCATCCACATTTCTTTTAACATTAACACTCATTATTTATAGGTTCCACGGTCCACTCAATCATCGTAAAAATATATTATATTAAATAAATATATTTTAATAATAATAATAATTATTATTATTAATCTTACTTTTTAAAAAATAATTTTACTACTTTTAAAAAATAATATTAATTTTTTTTAATATATTTATTAAAAAAAGAAAAAAAATAAAAAATGGAAGAGGGATGGACGAAGTTCATCCCTCTTAACACTCCCTTCTCTCTCTGTCTTGTGAGTGGACATTATAATGTCCGCTCACAATGGAGAGGGGTATTAAATGGGCATTATAATGCCCATTTAACACTCCATTGTGGGTGCCCTAAGAAACTATATATTTGTAAGACCGAGAAAAACTTTAAAAAAATATACGATAGCTAAGAAAGAGGCTAAGAAAGTAGTGAATGAAATAAAGAATGATTATATCAAAAATTGGATATAAAAGAAGGGAAAAGAGATATTTATAGAATAGCTAAAGCGAGCGAGAAAGACAAGAGATTTTATCTAAACAAGATGTATTAAAGATGAATGCAATAGGGTACCAGTAAATGATGGAGAAATAAAAGAGCGATGGAAGAGTATTTTAATCAACTTTTTAATGAATATTTAGATGACCAACTTAATTTAGGTAATTTAAATAGGTCAAATGAGTATAGAAATTTAAATTTTTATTGTAAAATTCAAATTTCAGAAGTAGAACAAGTTTTAAATGGGATGCAAAATGGAAAAGTCGTTGGACCAGTTGATATTCCAATAGAGGTATAGAAGTGCCTATAGAAACAAGGTACTGAACGACTTATAAAATTATTTAACATAATATTGAAAACGAAAAAAATCCCGGATCAATGGAGGGTAAGTCCTCTAGTTCCCTTATATAAGAATAAGGGAGACGTACAAAATTGTGCAAATTATAGGGGTATTAAACTAATGAGTCATACCATGAAATTTTGGAAAAGAGTAATAGAAAAAGATTAAGGAAGGAAATCACGGTGATTGAAAATTAGTTTAGGTTTATACCTAGAAGGTCTAACATAGAAGTTATACATCTTCTAGGCAACTAATTGAAAAGTATCGGGACCAAAAGCAAGATCTACACATGATATTTATTGCCTTAGAAAAAACTTATAATAGAGTCCCAAGAGAAATTATATGGATAATTCTAGAAAATAGATGTGTTAGCATAGTATATATCGAACTAATAAAGGATATGTACGAGGATGTAATGACTAGAGTGAAGACTTCAAGCGGATTAATTGAAGCATTTTCAATAAAGATAGGGTTACATCAAGGACCAGCTCTAAGTCCATATCTTTTTACACTAATCATGGATGAACTAACACATTCTAAACATAGTACCATGATGTATGTTGTTTCAGATGATATTGTTTTGGTAGATGCGACACTTAAAGGAGTAAATGCTAAACTAGAAGTTTGGCAGGAAACACTAGAAGTGAAATGTTTTAGGTTTAGTAGAGTAAAGACAAAATATATGGAATGTAAGTTTAGCAATATTAGACGTAAGGAGACAATTGTTAAGATGGAGATGATGAGTTGTTTGAAATTGAGAGCTTTAAGTATTTAGGATCATTTTTGTCAAACGATGGAGGGATTAAGAGAGATGTCTTATATAGAATACAAACAAGATGGTTGAAATGGAGGAGGGTGTTAGATGTTTTATGTGATCGTAAAGTACCTCTAAAACTTAAAGTGAAGTTCTACAAAACAGTGGTTAGACTTACTATGTTATGAGCTCATGAGCAGAAGATGAAAATTGTAGAGATGAGGATGTTAAGGTGGATGTGTGAATATACGAAGATGAACAAAATAAGAAATGAGAGTATTTGGGAGAAAGTTAGAGTTGCATCTATTGAAGGAAAACTCCAGGAGAGACGTTTAAGATGGTATGAGCATGTACTTAGACGGCTAATAAATGCTCCGTTTAGGCGATGTGAAACTATGTTAAATATACACATCAAACGAAGAAGAGGAAGATCAAAAAAGATTTGGTTAACAATAATAAAATAAGATAAACTTTATTTAAGTATAGATCATAATATAGTAGAGGATAGAGCCCAGTGGCATAGAAGGATCCATAGAGCCGAACCCACTTAGTGGGATAAGGCTTGGTTATTATTGTTGTTGTTATTGTTGTAACCATATAGATAAGTTATAAACCCTAAATCTAGAGTACTAGTGTAGCATAAACCCACTACACCTAACTTGTTATATGCCCAATCTTCCCCTTTAAGTTGGAGTATAAATGTGTCCAATCTATGCTGAACTTGTTATATGAATTAGATATATAGGCTATGACACTACGAACCAAACTATAATATTTAAACACGAGAGAAATTAAAAGGAAGGAATTAATGAAGCAAACAACCAATGATCCCTTTTATTGCAGATCAACAAAGCTCTAGAAAAGTTGATGGAGCACGCAAGTGACAATCTATTCAACCATTGATCAACACACAACTAATGATGAATTTGACCTAGTATCAGCACATCAATAAAGAGAGAAGATAAAGAGATTGAACGAAGTGAAATGAGAATGATGACATATCTTGGAAACTATCTCTCAACTGGGTTCCTGAAGTGATGCATACAACAATGCACAATAGACTGAGACCAAAAGATTACACCTATCTTTTCTTGCCGTTTCCTGATCACACCTAACTTCAAATACCAAAAGATTATTATCAGAATCAACCCTCTAAAGGCGAGAGACCTTATCAGTTCCAAACAATCACAGCCAAGCTTGATTTGCATAAACTATATCCAACCAAACCAATGCCATCTCACTTACTTCTCTTTTATTAAATCAGCTACACCTTTCTCCCAAGAAACCTAGACTGCTAAGCCAACACCTTCAATGAAATCAGCACAGCTAGAAGCGACCTCCCTCAAGAAAATCTAGCTCCTCTTCTTGTCTTTAGTTTTACAAATGTAGTTAATATCTCCAACCACTAATGAAGTTAAGTCAGTATTCTGAAGGATACTAAATAATCTCCACTGACTATCTCTATGAACTAGCAAATTTCAACCAGACTCTAGACAACCTTATTGGAAGAGATATCATTCCTGTTTACCCATCTCTCAGCAACATCAGCATTCAAATGTGTCTCTTGACTCTTCCAACAACATGAAACAAGGGTCAAATCTCCTTATATGCAGAAGGAGATTCTCAGTGTTGTCTTTCTTTCATTATCTCTCACGTTCTGAAAAAAATAGCTATCACCAAGCCTGTTAGATAAGACACCCAACATTGCATTCCACCCTTTATCAATAGCCTAAACTTATTATGTCTACCAGGCATCACTAGCATGGTGGTTTAAAGTGCTGTGCCGAGACGGTCGAAACGGGCGAAATATCTCGTTCTGCTAGGCGACCGGCACTGGCACGACCCCGGCACCAGACCCATGTCAGCTACGACGTGTTGCGCGATTCTGTGGCCGCAACGGAGGGTTTGCTCGACCCCGTAACAGCAGTGAAGGGGGTGCATAACCCTTCCGCTGTCGCCATGGAGGTGTCGCGCAACCCTGCGGTCGTTGCAGAGGGGTCACACGACTATCGCGGTAGCACTGGAGGAGTCACGCGATCCCCACGGCCATGGCTGAGGGGTCACAACCCCGTGGCAACGCCGAAGTGGCGCGAGCTTGCGACTGGTGTCGGATTTTAGATTTTTTAAAATTAAACTTAGGTTAATTATTTTATTCAATTCCTAGCTATGATGGAGATAATCTAAAGAGACTTTATTAAATCCTAATAAAATTATCTAATTAATTTTATATTTCATTTATTTTAATTTAAAAATTATAATAAATTTTTTATTTATTTATTTATCCATTTTCATATCTTTTCCTTTTTTTAAATATTATTTTTTATATTGTTTATTTTGTTTATTTTTTAAATATTTATGTTAAATATATATTTTTTAATTAATATATTTTATATTTAAAAAATATCGAAACGATATCGGCACGGCACGATACGGTACTAAAATCGTATCGTTCCGGTCCAAGACTGAAACCTCGGCATGGGTCGAAATTTTAAACCTTGGTCCAGACATCTCTGTTTCCTTTAGCAGAAAGCAAAGAAAGGACAAAAAGGACTAGGGAAATTTTCTGTGGTTTTGGCCCAAATATGCTTCCATTTAATTTAGTCAGAAAAAGCATTGTTCACGTGCAATGGAGCTCAAATTTGACAAAAAAAAAATCATTTTTTTTTTCAAATCTACTTTTGATTTAATGTCTTTTTTTAAAAAAATTTAGGTTCCCCTCACTCTTTCCTTCCCTCCATGGAAATAGCCAAAATGGAAACTCAACTTCTTTTCTTCTCTACAAGGAAACCTAAACTAGAAAAAATAATTTCCTATTCTTTTCCTATTTTTCCCCTACACTCTTGCTTTGCCTTGCATCTTTGGCAAGCTGTTTCCTTCCCTTGGAATTTGGATCATAGTTGAGGTCACTGTCTAGGTTCCATTACATTCGAAATATCCATCTATAGACACGATGGTTGAATTACTGCTAAGGTGTTCCCTCATCGGAATTTGGACCATAGTTGAGGTCACTGTCTAGGTTGTCAGATTCAAAATGTCCATCTATAGACATGACGGTTGAATTACTGCTAAGGCATCTGCCTAATTACCTTTTGATATCATTTTAGTATATGATTAACATCATCTACTTAGTTCATGCCGGCTATCTAGCTCTCAGAACATCCACAGCAGATTACCTATTATTATATCTAAAATTTAGGGTAAATGACTCACTTTATTAAATTTAGACAATCACTTTTCCTATACACTACATCAACTACCATAAAATTTCCATCATCCTTAATTTTTTATTATTTTCTTCTCTTTCTTATATTTTTTTATTATTATATTTATGAAATGAGTGGAAGGAGAGAGATTGAAAAGATTGAGTGGAAGGAGAGAGATTAAAAAGAAATAATATTTTATTTTTAGGGTAGAGGTTTCATTCCCTAAATTTAGAGAATCGCTATTCATCAAATCTAAATTTAGGGAATGGATAGGGTAGCTAATGTAAAGGTTTTTTTAGCTACCCTATCTAAAATTTAGGATAAAATCTTTAGATAGGGTAGCTGATGGGGATGCTCTCAAGACGAAAAAACTACTTTTGGGGCCTGTTAGTTGGATAAGTGGATGAATCCCTTAATTTTTTGATACCTCATGCTGTTTACTTGGATAAATGGGCTAGAAAGTATGGAAAAGTGGGTGGATCAAAATGAGTTTCTGTTCCTTATTTTTGATCAATATAAACAGGCAGGTCAAGGAGAGAAGATTTACTTGTCTTTCTTTTCCCCCAGTATTTAAAAATGACTTCTTTGCTTGGCTGTTCTGTCATCTCTGATTTTATTGCTTCCATATATTTTTTTTGCACTTATCATAATTATGTTATATGGTTTAGCCTTGTTAGTCGTTGAATCTTCCTTTAGGTTAACATTTTTTAAAATAATATTTTTGATGCAACAAGCAAGTATAAACATGCTTTTCATGTATTGATTTTCAGAATATGTTGCTTGTATTTTGGTTCCCCTCGTCCTTTCATCATGGCAGTTATTAATCTAGTGATAAGTTTGACTTGCAATTTTAGATCCATTCTGGGATAAACTTGTAGAACCATGCAACAATTACACATTCCCATCACTTTCAATGGTGCTTCATCTTCATACTCCTATTGATTTGGATCTTAAGGAGTTTTTTCTTGTTTCTAAAATTTAAAATGGGAAGGGACAACTATATTTCTTTAAACTGCACTACCATAGTAAAGACTGGAAATGGACTGTGTTATAAGAATCTATCAGAGAACAATAGGGGTTTGATTCTATTGATTTAGTGGTTTTATTACTTAATTCTGTTGGTTGATTACTAAAGCTGCGCCAGATTGCTAATGGTGATTTTGGTGTGATATTTTATGCAGCGGACAACCACCTGATGCTTTGCTTAGGGATGCAAAAAATACTAGCAAATTTTTTAAGCATGTTGGTAGTATTCATCGTTCAGAGCATGATGGGACCTCCAAGGGAATCATTAGTGCTTATCGTATTCTGACTGAGGATGAATATGAATCAGTAAGTTTTGACAATGTTGTAAGAGATAATTGTTTCATATCTTCTACATTTTAAGACATGTATTTTTCTTCTGATATTTCCAAAGAGAGAGTCAAAAAAACCAGCCATTGGGAAGCACTACTTTAATTATGTAAAGTTGGATGATATCGTTGCCAACTATCCATACAGAAAAAATTTGTCAGAGAAGGAGAAGTCAAAAGGTTAGATGACAAGGTTGTATATCATGAAGTGGATTACAAGGTTGTATTTCACAGATGGTGATAGCATTTGCTTATTAACTTTTTAAGATTGTAAACATTTTGCAGAAAGCTTAACCCGCTTAGCCTTGGTTGATTTCTTGAGGGGTCTTGTTGAATTTGACCCTGGAAAACGGTGGTCTCCTTTGCAGGTTGTCATTCTAATTTGGTTTGTTACTTGTAGTCTTGTATTGTCAATAGTTTATGGAGTTGCTATTCCTATTTAAGCAATTACATATGGTGTCTCATTTCCAGGCTTCAGGTCATCCATTTGTCACTGGAGACCCATTCGAACGTCCTTATAAACCACCCCCTGAGTCTCCAAGAATTGTAAGTTTTATTAAAACCAAACCTTATGATATCTACTATAGTTGTGATCTCTGCATATTAACTAACACCAGCATCATCTGATTTGATGTTTGGCATTTGGTTGAGATCTCTCTGTTTGTAACTTGACTTATCTTATGCTTTATGGCTTTATATTTAATAGCTATATGTTAATTGTTTCGGATATTTGGTAGCTTCCATTTCTTTCTTCACTGATATATCTGTGTGGCTTCATGACAATGAATTTATGTCAATTAAGTTATCCTCTGCTTGCTTCTAGATTCTGAAGGGTACTGTTGCTATGAGGGTTCTTACTCTGGATTGTTGTTAGATACTAAACTAAGCATTTTTTTTATTTATTGGCAATTTTAGCCAGTCATGCATACTGTAACTGTGGATCACAATCCAGGAGGTGGTCATTGGCTAGCTGCTGGTCTTTCTCCTCAGGTCATTGTGAAACTCCATTGTCATTTTTGACCTGTAAACTGTCTGATTTGATGATCATTTCATCATAACTTTTAGTTATAAGTTTATTGTATTTGATGTCCTTATGAAGAAATCTATTCATTTTTCAGGTTTCAAGTGTTAACAAATATTTATCACAAAGCCCTCACTTTCACAAGGTGCCTATGTCTTATGGAAGCAGTTATGGCAGCTTTGGGAGCCATGGTAGCTATAATGATAATACAGGTCTAGAAAGCAATTATGGAAGCTATGGTGACATTAACACTGTTCATGCCTACAATTCAGCACTTGGTCCATCTGGGTTCAACATGCATGTACAAGTTGGAGGACCCTTTCTTGGAGCCAGTCCAGATGCCAGACAGAGATCTCAGCTATCCCATGGAAATGGGTACAGTGTTAGCCCTTACGGAGGTCTGGGACCAATGTCTCTTGGAGTAAGTCCCTCTCAGTTTACTCCTCCAAGTTCTCAGATGCAGATTTCATCAGCTTCACCTGGAAAATATGGTCCAACATCACCAGTTAGAGGTGGTACTCGGGGTATCTCATTGGGCAAAGCAGCTGTTGTTGGTCAGTATAATAAAAGAAGTGTGGCCTACCCCACTATGTGTATGCAGTCTTATGGAAGTGCATCTGAGCATGGGCAAGGATTTTGTAGTGATGGCATGACCTCTAACTATTCGGAGGCTCAGTCTCCAGGGCATGGTGGTTCTCATATTGCAATTTTAGTTGGCAGTCATTCTAACTGGAGGCAACAGATGGGAGGAGCAAATGGCTCTTGTAGTCTTACTTCTGCCAATCTGAAAGGTTATCCCGCATCTTACATGCATAACTCCTCCACGCCTTCTTCTCACAGATCAGAAGTTTCATTTGATAAAACAGAAGTAAGTAGTTCATCAGTGCCTCATCCTGGAGAATGGGACCCTGGATACAGGTACAAACTGAATCCTGGATCCTGCAAACCTATTTTTTATTCTAGAACTTAGTCATTTCTTTTCTACCTTAATTGGCTTTTGATGCATTCAATGTACCTAGGCTTAATAATATTTTAGTGGGGCTGTAGGATTAACTATTATGACAAGATGGTTATTAGCGGATACACTAAAGAGGTCTAGCCCAGTTTATTTTATATTTCATCTATGGAAATCACAAAGCTTCCATCTAATCTTGTCTAGAAAGTGTTATTTTTTATTCAAAAATATTAAATGTTTATTATGATTATGATTATTATTTACTTTTTTTTTTCAAATAGTTCAAATGCTAGTAGATGATTGCTTTTACTAACAAGATTCAACCAATGTTATGGGTTTTCTGTCTTAATTTTAATGATATGTGGCTAATTGGCTAAGACATTCATTTTACTTTGTCTTATGCACTTTCTTCTGCTTTTACCACCGATGTGTAGTGCACACATGCCAACTGATGGATTTCGTTTGTCATGTTTACAATCCTTTGTATACTACACCTGGCAGTGTGTCTAAATCTATTACATATATACTACATATGAAAGGTTACAAAAAAATTAAGGATGTCTTGAGTTCATATAATCACTGTGTAAAATTCAGATAGATTTTACATGGAGCTCTTATTGTTGCCCACTTTATATCTATTACAGATATACTCCTATTACTGGAAAAGCAAAAATTTATGGATGTTTGGTAATGTTAGGATTCCTTATTATGGTTTATTTTTGAATTTCTTGGCTTTTTTGCAGTTATTTAGATTACAGCTTAATCATCTAAATGCTTTATATTTCTTTTTTTCCCCTTTCCCAGTGATGAATCCCTTTTAGAAGAGGATAACATAGACAGCAGCTCACTAAGAACTGAATTTGCGAATTGCACGCGCCTTGATGACCAATCAGATGTTGCCAGCCTTTCAGGCGGGAATAACAGATATAGCCTTGGTCATAATCAAGCTCGTGTAGGTTCAAAATTCGTACCATCAAACCAAAGGTACCACAATCATCTATTCCGTTTTGTTATCAGTGATAGATAGTTGATTTCTGCAGTTTAGTGCTGATAGCAGATGTGATGCTGAATGTCATACAACGTGTGCCTGACACTGCTTTGTTTCGTTAATATGAGTTTCTTTTATCTCATATCATCTGACGCTATCATTGCTTGGGTTTTGGTTGATCATATCTTCCTATTAAACTTTTATTTGTCATTGAAATTGGTGGGAAGTCCTTGCATATTGTATCCCACAAGTTGTGAATGCTACTTATTCATGGTTATTTTTAGTATGCCTCCTGGCCCTTTGGTCTATTTACTTGTGCTCTAGGTTTACTCTTTTGTCCTTTTTCATTACTTTTTGAACAACTATAACCTCTCTCATGAGATCTCTTTGCTAATATTTCATTCGACCATATGGCTATAGCATCCGTGCTCATTATTTTCTTTGCTCAATTATGTGCTGCAAATGAAAACAATTCCATGAATGAGATGTTTGAAGTTTCTATTCTAATGTGTGAGCATCTTAACTCGTTTAGCTAGCTTACCATATGACTAACTGGTATAAAGATTGTGTTGAGTCATGCACTTCATTGCATCCTGTTAACTCCAAATGCAATAACGTATTTGTGAGTTTAACATATCCAGCCACACAAATTTAATTTACTAGTTCAACTTGACTTTTTGCCATCTTTAGAAAAAATTAAACATATTCACTGTTATGTCTAATTTAATGTAACAAATCAAGATAGCAAGAAGGAAGAGATCAACTTGCTGAAAATGATATAGTATTCAGAGAAATATATATAAATAGTTGTGAAAAAAAGGTATCACTTGGATTGGGTTTGATGTAGACTTAGCTACAAAAGCATCAGAACTAATGAAGTATCATAAGCAAGGAGGAGATCCAAATTCTTGTTTATTTTGTAGTAAAAATTTAATCATGATTATAAGAAACTCAATATGATTAATCTATGCATGAATAAGAAGGGCAGGGAAAGTAATATAAAAGTTCACTGTGGGTAATCATTTTTCGTGCTTAAAATTTATTCCTTTTCTTCCCCATTCTTTCTTTCCTTGTATTCATCCACCCAAGTAGGGTTGAGCTTTGGGTTAAAAACTTAACCAACCAAAGTGAACAAACCGAACTGATTTTTTTTGACAAACTGATATAAACCCTAAACCGATTGAACTTGGCAACTAAAACTAACAAAGTGAACTCTAAATCAATATAAAATGAGTTAATTGGGTCGGTTACTGAATTAACCGAATTGAGTCTCCGATTCAGGTACAACAGTCACCACATAACAATTGACTGATACTGGTTCGGTTTAATTGAATTCTAAATTTTAAAATTAAGGCCGAACTGAATAAATTTAAATAATCAAGATTTTTTTTTAAAAAAAATGAATTTTCAAATTAATCAAACTGAACTGAACTTTTGACTTCGGTCACTTACGTCGGTTAGTTCAGTTTAACTAATATTTTGCTCACCCTTACATCCAAGTAACAAGTCATGAAAGAAAATTGCCAATTATGTACATTAAATCTCTGGACTTTCTAGAAGCTATGATCCTTTTTGCATTTTTTTATTTATTTTTCCATATATTGCACACTTTTTTTTTTATCATTTTTGTACAAATATAATTACTAGATGGACTACCCACTGTTTTCAAGATAAATCTTGTAGTTATATGTTCACAATATTGTATTCATTAATAAGAGTGTCAATTAAAGCTAGAATTGTGGAGAGAAGCTCTAGAAACCTAAATTTGTATTACTAAATAGAATATAGGAAAAGAGGTGAGGGTATAATAATAACATGAATGGAGTTGAATTTTCAATTAGCTTTAAGCATCTCTGATACATTATTCAACAAAGAGACGTTGATGATGATATTTTTAATAGGATACTTGGAAGTGCATGTTTGCAAATAAAATCTTAAAGTTCAAGTTAGATTTGAAACAACAAAGTAAATGCTATATATGCAATTTCTATCAAAAAATAAAAATCATTTCATAACATTGTAACAAAGTGCTTTTCATTAAATAGAACATATGTTAAATATTTAATTATGATCTATATAATTTTATTTGATTAACTGAGGAGATTTCTTTACAAAGCTAATAAACATGATACCTAGAATATACTAATTACATTCTTCAATTCTTTAGTTAGCAGTAGTTTAAATTCATAAGAAGAGGTGGAGTTGAAATCCATAGGAAAAATCCTAGACATCTATGATTAATCTTAGCCAAAATAGTATCTGGATGATCTCGTTGATGTTGGATAGACAACTACAGTTTTGCTAAACAAGCAAGTTGGCAGCCAGGATCGATTGAGATCCAACTATCAATGCTGATACTTGTAAGCGTTATACACATACCAGACTTCAACAATTGTGCTACATTCCCCTGCACTGGAGCCTTGTTAAGCCCTAATGTTAACATTAGGCCAAAGATACCTTCACTCAAATTCGATTAGTTTTGAATCAGAGGGTTTTAAGTTTTTAGAGAAAAGGAAATGTACAGATGTAAGCAATTAGGGAGGTAATTTTTTGTCCATTGTACTTTGTTTGTTGCATATATCACGTAATTTTAGGGTCTCAGGTCTAACCCCAAGTCCAAAAAACAATTGTATTGATGACCTTTCAATTTTGTTTCTGCACCCTGTTCTTTGGAAGTTCTAACTTCTTAAAATTCAGGATTAATTATAAACAATCTAAGTGCATTTCTTAACCTTCATTCTCTTAAAATGGCAATATAATTATATTTGATATCATAGATGTTGGTTTGAAATTTTTATTTAACTGCTAATATTTTGTTCTACTAATTAATTTATTGTAACATTATTATTTGAATAGAAAATGGCATTGCCATATTTTATATTTATTATTTTAACAAATACTTAATGTGATTTTTTATTTTGATCAAAATTATATTTATATTTTATTATGTTTATAGCGGGAGCTTCGTGCACTGGGCTGCCTTTTTTTTATGTTTATTTTATATAATACATGCTAATTTTTTTTACTTAATTTGGGAAAATAGTTTTTACAACAATTCCTCACACGCAATCAGAAAATGACTTTGAATATAATGTACGGGAAGAAGAGATTTGAGCATGCAGTTGCCAAAGACCCTGAACTAATTTGGAAAAATATTCCATGATATCCTCAGTGAAGTTAAATGTTGTACGCTGTAGAATCTGGAAAGAGAAAATATTGTATTGTTTATTATAATAATGAGATCGTCAATATAGGTGGGGTATTGGGAAAGAGATTTGAGCATGCACTCTCAAAGGCCCTGAAGTACTTTAGGAAAATATTCCATGATATCTTACAAACTGTAGAATTTGGAAAGAGAATACTGTATTGTTTATCATAATATTGAGCTCACCAATGTAGATGGGGTATGTATAGACATACTAAAACCCTAAACCTGGACTAAAGTCAGATTAATTCACTAGACCAATAGCTTTATTAATGTACCTTGTACAATAAAAGTCCCATCAAAATGTACACTGTAGGAAGGAAAATGTGTTTATACTGGGATTTTGTTGATGCTTATTTTTGTTTTATACTCTGCTACACAAGTGAGTGTTACAGCACTGCTTTACAATTCAGTCACACGTACCTGTGTGCTTCTCAGAATCTTGTTCATCCAAGTTGTCAATTTCTCTTTGGAAATTTTAGTTCTATACCGTACAGCTCATTGTTTTCCTATTTGTTTGATTTCAGAACAGATGGACTTCGTCAGGCATATTCATTGGCTGAGGGCCCTTCTACCTCTCATGATACACGTGGTGGAAATGGACGTCCACCCCAAATTTCACAGAACCTTCCAAGTCGATTTGGACAGCAATCTATTCATCGGTATAATTATATGAACCCGACCATTATGCATAGTGAAAGAAGCCATCAACATGGCCAGCCAGCTCATTTAAATTACAACATAACAGATTCTCATTCTTCCACCAATGCTATGCTCAGCAATAGCATGCCATGGGGTAGTTATACAGCTTTCTTTCTTTTATTGTTTCCTTATCAAATCAACATCATTTTTGCAGTTCCTTTAATTTCACTTTAAGTAGTGATTTTTTGACTGACATCATCAAATATAGCATACTTATAGTTTGGACATGGTTTGGTTGAATTCATGTTGACAAAATTTTCTTTCTTGGGCACGATGGGAAGGATAAACACCTGATAGTGCTGAATGATATTGTAGGGCGGAGGGCTGGACATCCAATGACATCAACCCTACCAATGGCTCATTCAAGAAAGGACTACGGAAAGATTTAAGCCTTCCAAATGGGATAATTATTAGTTGCTAGCACCAAAATATTGCTTGCAGTCGTTTTGCTTGTGTTGTTTCTGACTGTCATTAATTGGGCTGTTGATACATTGTTCTTTCACTTAATGTTGTCATTTTGGTAATTTTATATCATCTTTGATGGATTTCGAAAATCTCAACCTCAACCTCAACCGGTGCTATGCTATCATTCAACATCATTTTTTTTGTAGCCAGATTCAGAGGGCAATCCCTATCGTTTCAATTGGTTACATTTTCAAAAAAAAATTCCAGCAGTGACATCTGGAAGGAGCATCTATAATAATGTGGATTGGGTCGGCGATGACAATCTTGAAAAGTCTTCTTCTGTTCCAATTGTTCAACTGGGAAGAACCACAGTGCCATAGCAGTTCTTGCATTTTGAAAGGGATGGTTAAAAGCTTAGCCTCGTTCAGATATGTAATTGTACGGTCACCATTATTATTTTTACTCCATCTGATGTGTAATACTTACCATCCTGAGTCATGAAATGAATTGTTGGGCAAACTTTAAGGACTTTAGATGGTTGATTGTTGAGCAACAGGACGTCTTTGCCTGGTCCTGGCCCACAGCACAATTGCTTGCTTGAGTCTTCTTCGATGATTGATAGATTAATGTACTTTTCTGTCTATCAGGCAAGTTAGTTGTTTAGTATTTGAGGTAGGACGTTCATCATACATGCAGTATCATATACATTGAGGACTCTGGAATGGTGATTCTAACGAGCAAAGTATAAAGATTATGGTTTTTTTTATAATCCCTTTTAAAGAGAGGTATTTTACCGAAAAAAGTTGGACTAACTGTGCAGTCATTTTATGGATTTTTGGCAATCATCTTGAGCTTTGCCCCGTCTGCCTGCTTGGTTTTGCTTCGTAAATATCACATTCTCGATCATCAAATTCTTCGACTTTGCATACATTTATTTCTTTAATATAACTCTTAAAGCCATCCACCGAACTTGCTCGTGCATTTCTTCCTCCCACGCTACGCCCACATGGCACTAGTCATTTTGTGAAACAGCGAGTTGGATGTGTTTTCCATATTAGGAATGCTGAAATCATGATAGTACCTTCAATGTTCATGTGATTTAGGGCAATTCCAAATAGGAAATTTTAAAAGAGATTCATGAAATAAAAAAGTGGAAGAAAAAAAGCTCTAACTATTATGGCGGTAAGATTTAAGGTATGTAGTTGGAGAGTGATAGTGAAATTTTAAATTTTCTCTTTTATTTTAAAATTAATAATATTGACAGAGTAAATAATAATGATATAAAAAAGTTAATAATATAAGATCTGCATAAAAGTTATAGGGAGATTTTTTTTAGTGGGGAAGAAAGTGGTATATTTTTATATTATTATATTGCATTGAGGTGACATATTAGATATTATAAAAAATCTCATATAAAATTTTAACTATTCAAGATGCCCAAGATCCGAGTAGCTGGAGGTTCATCTTGTCATGGCGTTCTTAGTGTCCAACGAACTTGTGAAACAACACTTTGTTTATTTTCATTTGTCATGGAGTAGACTTTGTCATGGTGCCTTACCATTTGTTTGAGTTTCTATGACTTATTTTTCTAAATGAATTTTGATTAACGAGTAAGAATAGGTCGAACCATGCCTCTAAGTCATAATCGAGTTGATTATCACATGACAAGTTTATAGAATTAAATAAGGGTTGAATCCCACTAAAAATTGAAAAATTATTCTTTCATGTGATCTTGTCCGAAAATTATAGAGATGATGAGCTAGGAATGTGATTACTGTGTTGACCGGATGTGGACTCTGCTCCGCTCTGCAACACAAGAAACGTCAATGCCAAGTCAAGGAAGGAGTTTCCGACGTTAGCCCTCCAACGCTCAAATCAGTCACCGACAAGAAGAAGAAGACGGAACAACAGTAGTACAAACGCAAACAACAAATAATGTCTCTCTCTGTAGGCATGTGGACCCCTTTTATATAGTGCCTTAGTGTGCGACGTGCGCACTTCTCTTGAAACATGGGCGCGTTCTCCAACTGGCTGTGGCCACGTTCTCCAATTTGTCAGGAAAGTGTCTTTGACACCATACCTTAACAGGACATGCATATCCCTGACAAGACAGTAGACGCTTCTGTCGTACGATCCGCCTGTTGACCATGCCCTATGTCAACGACACTATTTCTCAAAAAGATATCCCGAGACACATCAATGATTCCTCTAATCGGCCAAGCGAGGAAGTCGCTCGGCTGGTACTCTTCCACTCGGTCGGCCTCGGCTGTTCTTCGTTATGATAATTGGGTATAGTAGCTTGTCTCCTTCCGCTCAGGCAAGTGGTTCGGTGACTTTAGTTTTCTGTTGATCCGCACTGAGCGTCTAGCGATCTTGTCTTATTACGCTGAGCTGGACGAGGTCGGCTCGGACAAGTCTCTTGCCGATCGGACACTGCCCACACCGATTGGCCATTGTAATCGAGCTCCGCTCGACCAACATAGGTGAGCCCATTGATATCATGGTGTTGACCACCTGAGCGTTGACCATATTAACTTTAATCTCCACGTTGATTGCTTTCTCCGTCCTTTAATCCGTACTTAGTTGGTCCCTCTTTATCACTACATCACATGGGATGACTAACTAATTTTTTATTTACTCCCTCCCAAAAATAAAAGACCAGAAATGATTGTTTTTTTTTTAAAAGAAGAATAGGCCGAACTGTTCTATAATATCATTTTTTTATAATCAAAGTATTTTCGCCCAACTAATTCTGAAAATAGACATTTTTTAAATTTGTCAATTAAATAAATCTGATACATAATTTAGATATATTTAATTTATTATTTATTATGCAAAAATATATTATTCTTAGACGCAACAAATGGTTAATGTAGTATTTTGTATTGTTATTGGACAAACAAAATGAGTAGGTTGCACGGATGACTAGTGTGGTCTGATCGTGCTTGATTAGCCCATCTAACCAATTGATCCATTTAGACCGTTGACGTACTTAACCCACCTTTCGATTTAGATGGATCTAGACTTATCAGATTGATTTCTATCGAACTGATTTGTCTACTTGGATTAGCCAACCTTCCTACATTAACATATTCGCTCGAACCAACAAGCTTACTTGGGCCAACATGTCCACTCAACTTGGTTAGTTGCTCGGATCGACTTGTTAGCTTGAGCTAGCCATCTTGCCTAGATTCACCCTGACCAACATGTTTGCTGGGACCAAGGACCAACATGTTCACTTTGAAATGTTGACTTGTCAAATCTAGACTATCTAACTTTAGAAGATCGATTAACTTGCTTGACTCGCCATCTTGCTTGACTCACTCAAATTGATGATTTCTTGAATCCCCTTGCTCACCTAGTGCTCGTAGATTAAATGGTGCACTAGACCTATTTGTACCTCTTGACTTGCTTGAGCTGCTTGACTCGCATGGAACTGACCAACCCACTAGATGACTAGATCCACCGCACCGCCCAGCCACCTGACTCTGTTTAGATGGGGTGAGGGAAGTTTCATTAACGGAAGGGAAAGGGAGGGGAAGGAAGGGGAAGGGAAGGGAAGTGAAATATCTATATTATTCTTGTTTGGGAGGGAGGGAAGGTTCATTAACGTAACATTGCTACCTTGTTTGGAAGGAAAGGGAGGACAATAAAAGTTAAATATATAAAATTATAAAATTATCCTCACTTTTTAAAATACTCTCACTTGAGACATTGTAGAGGTTATTATCAAGTTAAGATTAACAAATAAACCTATCTACAGATGTTATAAGATAGGTTATACATTCAAAAGTGAACCTAGACTTTATATATTAAATATCTATTGTGAATTTCCATATACCTCAAATAAAAAACAACATTTACAACAAAAATAACAATAAAAACCATTCTTATTTTTATTTTTATAAAACAGAAACAAAATATTTCCTATTTTTATAAAAACCAATTCACCATAAGTACAAAATATATCCAATCATCAAATAAGAAGTCTCACATTAAATAATAATAATCTAACAAACATCTAAGATCATCCAAGTACATATAATCCAAATTCATAATACATAATAGCATCCAAATATATAATCCAAATACCTAACAAGCAACAAACTAATCATGTCGTAGATTCTCTCCATCCAACATTT
>JBBMJZ010413106.1:5157519-5167719 GCA_037833815.1 Zingiber zerumbet | reverse complement strand
AGGCGCCTCAGAAGGCTTGGAAGGCGCCCTCAAGTGGATAGAAGCCGAAGTTCGTGCGACTTATTGTGACCAAAATTTTGGCGATCAGTTTTATGATTAGAGGTGCCTTTGAGGAGGTTAGAGTCACCCTTAACATTGCTTAATTAATAGGCTTATTCGATTAGCAGCAAGGACACATCTCTTCTACGAGCTACTACGATCAATCTGCGACTCCAACTACGTTGCGCTGTTGTTGTGCTACTGTTCCGCTACATTCGACTACTGCCAGTAGACCGAACACTGACACACGAGCATTCCACTTTGACTTCCTAGTGTCGGTAACCATTTAATTACAGTTATTTATTTTATTGTTTAGGCAGTGTAGGTATGTTACATTATCTTATTCCTTGTCACAAGCAGGGGATCGAAGCTAATCCAAGCAAAGTGAAGACGCTACATGACATGCCCCCACCGCGTAATTTAAAGGAAGCTTGGAGGCTGGCCGAACGGATTATAGCCTTGTCAAGATTCATCTTCAAGTCGTTTGATAGGAGCCATTCATTCTTTAAAATTCTACACCGAGCTACAAAGTTTCAATGGGACGCAGAATGCGACAGGACGTTAGAGGAACTCAAGAATTATTTAACTTATTTACTTGTACTGCCAAAGCCCATCGCCGGTGAGCCACTCTGGATATACCTGTCTAGAGAATCGTAAAGTTACTAGAGGGGGGTGAATAACGATCATAAAAAATTACGAATTAAAATCAAATTACATAGCATAATAAAGAATACGGAGAAAGAAAAACCAAGCGCTAACACAAGTAGTTTTTTACTTGGTTCGGAGCCTTCGATGACTTCTACTCTAAGGTCCGCATTCGTCGGGTGCTTTCGTTAGATAATCCACTAATAGTTCGAATGATTACAAAATTTAAGTACAAGAACTATAAGAAAATGTTACCGACAACGGAGAAAATAAATAGATCTTGATCGCCGGTTATTGAAGGAGCTTTATAGAGTCGCATAAGCTTTTTTGGAGCGCATCGCAGGAATGAAAGTCGTAGCAGATGATGTTCTGAAGCTGCTAGTCGAAAGCCCTTATATAGGCCTATTCTGAGTGCCTGGAACCCCTTCGGGCGCCTGGACCATTGCCGACGTGGCGATCTCTCATCGAAACTTCATCAGCGAAGTTTATCCACTTCCGAACGCTTAGACTGTTGACGTAGGTTCGGTCAGTAGTCGCGCTCCAACTCAGCTTCGAGATAACTTTTCTGGTATGGGTGTCTGGACCAACTCCGGGTGCCCTGACTGCTCGGGTGCCTGTGGCACCCGCCCGGGCGACACTGCAAAAAAGGAGTTACTCCAGGCAAATAAAAATATATTTTATCCTGTAAAATAGAGTTAGCACAACATTGATAAAATAGGAGTAGTAATTAGATCTCGTTTTATCGAGAACAGGATTTAGTCAAAGTCTCAACTTATGTTTACCAAATGAATCTAAGTTTGACCGACGCCTATAGTTCCCTCAAATGGGAATGCATTCTCACTAGATCTCTCCTCCAGTTGATTACCTCTTACTTACCAATTGTAGTCGCTTGACTTGCCTTTGACTCACCAGGTCTTCCCGCAAGTTGTCAAGTCCGCAGACCCAACTGGACTTCGGCCGGTTATCACGTCCCGCTGACCCAACCGAACTTCCCGCCAGATATCGGATCCTGCAGATCTATTTGGACTTCCCACCAACTATTAGATCTCACGACCTAACTGTATTTCAGTCTGGTGTCAGGTCCTTTAGACCTGTCAACTCCTGTACACTTGGTAAAGTAATTAGCCCACAAAACACTCTAACTTTAATCCACTTGTCATTCATCAAAACCTGAATTAGATCATTAGCACAAATTGCACCAACACTGTCATCCACAAAGCAAGTGGTCGGATTGACATTGGTGTGACAAAACGACGCTGAAAAACAGCCGATGTACTTTTTGAGTCGCTTATTGAAAGATGTCGAATGCCGCTACACTTGTCTTGAGAAGTTAGTGTACGGGCTAATTCTCACGGCTCGGAGGTGCCTTATTTTGTCTCGCATCCCATAATTATGTTAACTAACAGCACGCTAAGGAGAGTCCTCCTCAATCCAGAGGCATCTGGGTGGTTAATCAAGTGGACTATAGAGCTGAGCGAGTTTGATATATAGTCCCAGCCTAGATTGGTTAATAAAAAAGAGAGTCAGGCGGTTCACGTTAATTAGAGATCACCTATATAAAAGAGTTTTCTCGAGGTTATTGCTCAAGTGTATCGGATAAGAAGACATTCAATACATTCGGCAAGAAGCTCTTGTGGCAGTCATTCAGACGACTGTTCCTTAGCTCCAAAAATCTTATTGGTTGAATATTTCTGGCCTACCTTGCAAGAAGATGCCACCTGGACAGTACCAATTTGTCTATCCTGTCAAAGATATCAGAACATACTACACCGACCTACAGAAGAATTGAAAGCATTCATTGTCTCTTATCCATTCGGCCAATGAAACATAATATCATCAGACCTTTTCCCATAGCTACAAGTCAGAGAAATTTTCTGCTCATAGCTGTGGATTATTTCTCTAAATGGATGGAGGACGAGCCACTAGCCAAGATAACCGAACAGATTGTTATCAAATTCTTTTGGAAAAATATTGTGTGTCGGTTTGACGTCCCTCACAAACTTGTCTTTGACAATGGAAGGTTATTTCAAGGAAAGAGGTTGAGAGAGTTGTGTGCTGACTAGGTATTATGCAAGCCTTCACTTCAATAGATTACCCACAGATGACGCCAAATATGATCATGTCCGAAAGCAGAGAAAATGGTGAGCTGAGAACGTGTCTCTGCGGTTGACTGAAAGTAGACTCCTCACTGTCCTGCAAAACCAGAAGCTTTGGTGTAGGGTCGGGAAGGGGTTTCTGGCGTTGACCCTCCGACACTCAAGTCTGTCCTTCACATAGTGGAGAAAAATAACAGTAGTGAACAGTAGAGCATGTAAAATCACAAGATATGGCATACCTCCACATGTGAATTGGAACCACCTTTTATAGTGTAACTATAGCGTCTATGCACGCATCTCAAAGCGTATACATGTTTTCTAAATCATCCTAGAAAAAGACGAGTTAAAAAGTGTCTCTGATACCTTTCTTTAAGTGAGTATACAAATCTCTGATATGACAGGCTAGAAGTTTTTAAAGTACAATTTACTTGCTGAAATACTCTGTTGTCAGTGGCACAAACCTCGAAAAGAGTGCGAAGAGATATGTAGGTAGGTCCCCCTGTAAGCCGACTAGAGGCCGCTCGATGGGGACAGAGGCCACTTGACGGGGACATCCCAACTTAGTTGCATCGGACAGAGTTGTTTTCCTTCACTCAGTTTTCCTATTGTCGAAGTGTTGTTTTCATCCAACCAGCTGCGACGTCCGGTCGGCCGAGACAATATTCCGAAGGATTCATTATTTGTCTCTCTAGCTACAGGTTTTTCGTGGATGGCTATCCAGGCGGCTACGTCCATCTAGCCTCGACGCTCGTTCGGCCAACTACGCCGAACCGATGGATCTAGGCTTCTGACAATCTTGTCTTGCACCTCCACACCAGCCGTTCTTTCCATATTTGACCTATTTTTGATGGACCCCTTTTTATCACTGTATATAATATAATATAATATAATATAACATAATTAATTTCTTGTATTAATACTGAAGGGGTTGAAAATTTAAAATCTGTTTTTACTAAGTCAACCATTTAAAAACAGTCATAGAAACGAGCATGGGGATTAAATCCGACGGGACCAGGATGAAAATTCTCTGATTAAGTAAAACCAAGATTGGGATAGGGGATAGAGGCGGAGATATAATTCAAAAGTGAAGAGGACAAATCTATCCCATCCTATTATCATCCCTTACTAACACATGGCTACTTTTTGGAGTGGCAAATTATCACCTCTGTTTTTTTTTTTTAAAAAATATTTCCTTTGCTGTCGGAATGTAGAAACTGGCTAACCAGGTCAATGCATTTGGGCTCCTGTTGGAAAGAATGACAAAGGACACAAATTATAACAAAAAAACTATACCACTATTTATTCTCATTCGTAGACATGGCGACGGTGAGTTATTCTTGTAGCGGGAGGGGAAAAAAACTGACAGAGATAGACCCTGCAAGTGGCCACTCACATATTTTTATATGTATCTGATGCACTCTTAACTGATTTTTCCTAGAGCTTTTGCATTACGTGGTCATTCAACCAGATCAACACCACTCAATTACAAGAGAACCTTACTCAAGCCTACTATTCCTATGAGGCTAACGGTTCTTGCAGAAGATCGGTATCCATCTCTTTGCTTGACTGTCTCCTGAGCCTCTCCTGAATTCGGTCTTTGATGGCGGTCTCCTGTCGTGTTTATCCGACGACAGATTAGTATACACAAGTGTCAAATAGAGAGAACAAAGAAAGGCATTTTGCAGAACCGAGGCGAACCATTTTGTCAAAGAAAATTGATACACAGATCAGATTACTGACCATGATATGGCAGTGTTCCTCGAATTTTGCAAGAAATCCTGCAATCCAACGATCGGCATTTTCTACCCATTCATCCCGATGCATCCCAGCAATTTTAGCTACTATATGTAGCTGCAGAAGGAAGTTGAACGCTGTAAGATTTCCGAACAGAATTTGACAAACCCAGCATTTTTGTTACATCATGCAGATTAGTTTTAGACAGTAAACTATGAATATTCGTAGGCATTATCGTGTAGATTCAGTATGAAAAATGAGAACATAATAAAGAGTGTAGGCATTATCGTGCATATCCATTTCCTTTATGCGTTGAAAATTCATTGTATTCAAAAGATGGTTAAAGGATATCGCATGTTTCTCTAATATGACATATAAGAATGAAACACACTCCCAGAGTATCAATTATTTGAAGAAAAGTCCGCACATCAACTATATCAAACTATTTACTGATTAATACCAAATAACTAACAATTCAGAATACCTTTTCTTGCTGAGCCTTCATTGTTTCACGCAACTTAGTTATGCCCATGTTCACCCTTAATTGCTTCTCCTGACAGTAGTAAGATAATAGAATCAATTGAATAATGCAAAGAAATAAAGATAACACCGCAGCAAAGGCAACGGTATAAAATGAAGTGGGCTCCAAACACAATATCTTGCCTTCACATAGCTCACACCAAGGTCTTTCCTTGTATATCCTCTCGCTAAATTGCGCATCACGTACTTATTGTAATCTTTCAAAATCCTCATTATAATATCTGAGGTAGATATGCCCTCTGTCCGTTTTGTCTCCTTAAATTTTCCGACCGACTTAACCTGCACAAGAATATACTTATGATTATCCAGTGAAAGTTTGAATTCAAAATTTATTATAATTAGATTGAATTTATGGCACATATTCCACAGGAGAACTAACAAATTCATAAACATCATTTCCAGCTCCACTTGCATCTGCATATCTGCAAAGTACCACCATGATAAGCAATAATAAAATATAATTATAGGGTATTTGATGATAAATAATTGGCCAGTAGTCATTGCATGGTTAGCAATATATTGTTAGGAGTTCAAACACCATGGAGAATGCCCTTGTGGGCACAAAAGGTTTAGTTCACATGAAATGGAACAATTCCTAGTCCGTAAAATTCACTCAGGTACTGCAATTGATAATATGCAGTGCAGCCTATCAATTTGATTAACTCTTATCTTTACCTGATGGCAGAATTGTAATAAGAAAAGCAACATCAGTAATCACATTAACTAAGCAAAAGAAATCACATAAATCAATCCATTAGCAGAGAAACTACAGGCAAGTAATTCACTTGCAGATGTTGCATGAACGGTGTGATCTTGCATACTATGATGAAATCAAGAAGCATACATGATTGATCCAAGCTAAAAGACAACACTTTTATGAACTTGTTAATTAAGAAAAGATGATATGCGTCTTACGGAAGGGAATCGTGAGCAACATAGTCAATCTGGTGCTTGTCAAGGAACTCCTTTGTGATAACCCATGGAGCATCTGGAATCACTTCATCCACCCACCTAAGATGACAACATTGTAATGAATCAAATGCAACTGAAGGGGAAAATATAAAGCATGTAGCAATGCACGAGTGTTCTCAAAGTTGACTTCCCTTGACGTTGTCTACCAATCATGACTTGGATTGGGCAAGTTGCTTGTTGACTTAGTGTTCTTTCTCATAATTCTTTATCACACTTAGAAGTCCTATTTTCTTAAAGACTAAGAACCATCTAAAAATTCTCACAGAAGCAAAGTGAAAAATTCCATGGCAGTAATGACAAGAAAAATGTTACGGATAAAAGGATAAAGGCATTGCTCAGAGTTGATCATCCACAATCAATTTGCCTTCATTGTAATTACCTAGCCCTTTCTAACATTGTGGCCAATCCTGTGTTTTATGATTGATAGTTACCACTTGAAATTGACTACCACTTCGTAGGCTATTTCATAGGTCACATCTCAACCATCAAATAGTTAGTATCTTACCAAGGCACAAGGAAGAAATAGTTTTTTCTTTTTCATTATGCGAGTTGAGCATAACTAATATATACGTCCAATCTGAGAGGGAGTATCAAACTTCAAATATTGCTACAAGGCTACAACAGCCATTGCAGCAGTCCAGTCACCCTATATAACAGCTCTAAAGCACTTAATATTCAAGTAGTATATGTTGTCTTTTCAATAGTTTTTGTTGCCCTCTTACCAATTTGTATAATAGCCATTGAACATAGTTGTATGGAAAAAGACTATAATTAGATGTTAACACAGCAAGCAATTCATCCCTCAGAATAAATCTACTCTTCTTTGTTATTCTTACATTCTATCCTTGTTTCTAAATTCTTACAATTCCCCAACAACCTGAAGTCCATAATTTTTAGATTTATAACACCAAAAGTACTCATAACAATAGCAGTAATATAGAATTGGATTAAAAAAAAATCAGTGTAAGAAGGATGAAATGTCACAAACTTGCAATGACGAAGCGACTCATAGCGCTCAGATTCTGTCATGACCGTTTTCCCTTTGTATCTATGGGTTATTTCATCATTGCAGCAACCCACGAGTAAATAGGTGTTTGGAAATCTGAAAATAAAATGATTTTTCAGTTAATCAAGATATCATTCACAAGCACCGATAAGTCAAAATCATATAAACATTCAGTTCTATCAAAATCCTTATAACATTTCTTGTTGATGGAGTTTCAGAATTGTCGGCAATAACCGAAATTATGTCATGCTACCTAAAAATCACCAAACCCAAAAGTCGCTGCAACAGAAATCAACCACAACCACTTTCAACATATCGTCCTCATCGAGATGTTCGGTGCCAAAAGCAAAAAAAGAAAACTCACGACTTTTTGGCTTGTTCGAGAGCCCGGGCGTGCCCAAAGTGGAAAAGATCGTAGATCCCATCAGCGTAGACGCGGACGGGCCTATCCGAAGGAACCTCCTTCTGGATCTGATGCGGCGGCGCTGCTGCATACTCCACCGGCTCGGACTCGGAGACGGTAGACGCAGGGGGTTCCTCGGCCAATCCAGGCGGCACAGCGTCACCCTGGCATTTGCTCTGCAACCTCGTCATCGGAGGCGTGCAATCTGAGCAAATTCCAGCTACGAGAATCCCAAGGCGGAGGAGACGACGGCACGGAGCGGGAGACAAAGCGAGCGAGCGAGAGCGCACGCAGAGGAACGGTGGCTCGGTTGACTTCGGCCCTTGCCCAATAAAAATAAACCTAATAAACAAACGCAATCAAACTGGTCAAGATATTTTTACTAAATATTGATTTCCTGCTAAGAGAATTACCAAACTATCGCTCAAACGATAGAAAATTTAAAGGGCAACAATAAAAAGCGCGTCTCTTTTTATAGGAATTTTAAAAGGGGCACCTCTTTAAGCACCCCCACCTTATCAATCCCCTATTAAATGAGGGCTTACCTTATCCCATAAGTGATTTTTTAATATATTTTGAAATTAATTTTTAATTAATATAAAATATTTTATTGAGTATTTAATTTTTCCTATGTAAAAGATCGTTATAATAGAGTATACGGTCATCTTTAATACATTCATCTAAATATTAGATTATAATAATTATGAAATCATAATTATTATAAGTGACTTGTTCACATAATATTTATATTGTAATAAGTATGGAATTATCTTATAGTTATTAAAATTTGAATTTATCACAGAGGATAATAACAGTGTTATGGGCCGTTCGATTAAAAATAAAAAAAATGCCGTCTAATAACTATATTTTAAGTTTTATTTATTTATATTCGATTAAATAGTAGTTAGGAAGCGGGACGGCAGAGTGGCAGTCATGCAAATATACGGAGGTCGAGGACTTGAGACACAAGAGCCTTTTAAGAATACGTGGTCCCGGTCTACCTGGTCCACGGACTACGTACGTAAACCGGCAACGTGTTCGACATGTGACGATACACGTGTTCGACATGTGACGAGCCTTAATTTCAGCAGCTCAACTCATCGCCCACGCAATCGCAGCGAGAGACGGACGGCACTAAAAATTGATTAACTAAAAATATTTCAACTTAATTAAAATTATTAAGTATTATAAATTCGATAAATCTATTTGGCTTGGTCAGCCAGAATACACTTATAAGTATGCATATAATTAATATGTATTCATGATATTATTAAAATATCTTTGATGATAACTTATTAAGTGTATTCTAGCTGACCAGATTCTGACCAAATAGCATTGTCCTTATAAATTATCGGTAAATCTATTTGGCCAGAATCTGGCCAGCTAAAATGTACTTGATAAGTATACATATAATTAATATATATTTATGATATTACTAAAATACCCTTGATAATAATTTATCAAATGAATTTTAGCTAATCAGATTCTGCCAAATAGCACTGTCCATAAATTATATGTTAAAGCACTCTTTATCAAGTTGATTAAAGCATTAATGATTACGTTCTTTCACTTGTGGACACGGAAATTCAAATTTAATTATAAGAATTATTAGGATAAACTTGGAATGAATGATTTGCTAACGTGTACTTATGGTAATTTGGCAGCTTCATTGATTAGGACTCTCTATGGATATTTATTAAATTTAACTTAATCATTAAATTAATTATAATGTAATACTGAGATTAATTGATCAAATTAATCTGCCGACACAAAATATTAATAGCTAATTTGTTTTTTTATGGGTTAATTTTAATTTTATGTGATCCGGTGGTAAGAGAGGGGACCCACAAAAGGATGTCAAAAGATAGGCGACGGTCAACCAATAGGACACTTCCGGGTCTGGCCAAGCGGAGCGTGCCGTCCACCCGATCGGACGAGGGCGTCCGAGTGGAGCATGCCGTCTACCCGACCAGGCGAAGGCATCCGACCCGGAGAAAGTGCAACCTCAGAAGTATCCGACCTGACGAGTAGTCTGTCCGACCGGCCGAAGGTTCCGGATCGGGGATGGAATAGCTCGACCCTTAGTCGAGTTTCCGACGCTAAGGAAGAGTAGGCCCTCGGCCTAAGCGGGTATAGCCGAACGGAATTGCTGTTCAGCCATAGGTCCGACCGGCCATATACGCCGGTCGGACAACAATGTAGAAGATCCGCCTCGAGACACCGCCCACCGACAGGCATCATGAGAGGCGGCTAGGCCGTACACAGGATCGCAAGGCAAAAGTTGACGTTGACAAATCCGAGGTTGGATTGAGACAGGGCGGAAAGGTGTCAGGAGGATTTTATGGCTGGCGGCTGGTAATGGGATGTTTTGGGGAAACGTGCCCACGGTGATAAGACGTGTTGGCACCTCTCCAGGTCCTATATAAGGACCCCCTTTGGCTTCGCCGGAGGTAAGCACACACACTGTTTCTCGCATCCCCATTTCACTTTCTTGCTATTGTTCCGCCAGCTGACTTGAGCGTCGGAGGGCCGTCGCCGGGAAACCCCTCCCGGTTCGGTTTTCTTGCAGGATCGCCGGAGGAGCGTACCATCAGCCAGAGGAAGGAGGTGCCGCGTCCCCAGTTTCCATTGTTCCATCGTTCGGGCAGGATCAAATTGGCGCCGTCTGTGGGAACTTAACCTGATTCCGAGCAAGAGCAATGGAGGAGACTGGACGTCAACACACGGTAACTCTTTCCCAAGAGGATTTCGATATGCTTATTCAA
>JBBMJZ010413106.1:5134917-5147288 GCA_037833815.1 Zingiber zerumbet | reverse complement strand
CTCATCAGAGATTTGCATGCCTTGTTAAGGTATGGTGTCAGAGACATTTTTTGACACGTGCTTGCATGGGATGGTTGGGAAAGCGTGTTCGCACCGAGTGGCAAATCCAAGAATTCAAGCATGGAGGGGTGATTTTTATGTGGAACAAAGGACAATATTCTCTATTTCCACTCGTAGAATCCTATAATACTAGGGGTTCTACTGTCGGAAGAGGGGGGGGTGGCGACCGCCAATGCCACCCCCTCTGGATCCGCCCCTGTTCGCACCTTGGGGAGCGTGCGCGTTGCCCACCAGGGCACTATATAAAGGGGGGGTTTAAGTATCAGCGGAGGTACGCATTATTTCACTATTCATACTTGTGCTTCCATTTCCTTCCATCTTTCTAGTATCTGACTTGAGCATCAGAGAACCAACGTTAGAGACCCGTTTCCTAATTTGACACTGATATTTTTTATATTGCAAAATAAAATAAAATCTACGTATAGAAATCATATTCTTAGTTAGCCATCTCTCCAAATTTAGGACAGGATCACGTGCAATAATACTATTAAAAAAAATTAATTAACCTTGTATTCCGAATGGATGTTACGAAGATATTAAATGGTACCCATACCCTATTAAATGAATTGGTTTGTTTACATGGGTAAAGAACTCATAATCATTCTTACTATGTATTTAATGGGCGTCCATACCTCTTTCAATTATTACTATTATTATATTTTATTTTATCTGATCCTCTGTAATGTTTTTTTAAGACTATCAAATTCTTATTTTCAAAGAAAATACTAAATAAAAAAAATTCGCACAGAGATATATTTGAAGAAAATAAAAATTTTAAAATAATATTTAAAAAATTATTATTATTATTATTTTTTTAATAGACGGTATATTTATAAATTTATCGAATGAATATTTATTAATCATTTTTATTTCCGCTCAAATCGAGCGGAAAGTAATTCTCTTCATCAACATTTCAAGTCGCAACTGATATCACCTGATTGCGCCACACCACGTCCTTTTCCGCACAAGTGACCTTGGAGGTTGTTCGCCCAAAGCACCACTATGAGGGCGAACGACCTCGAAGGTTGATGGCAGGACCAGCAGCACTTGCAGGGGCAAAGCGCTAATGGGCCCGAACGCCCCTCGCAGGGGTGAACGCTCGTGGGGCCGATATCCCTCGCGGGGGCGAGTGCTCACGGGTCAGCAACCTCGCAAGGATGACCACTCACGATCTCCGCCCGAGAGGCATTCTGTGGAAGATGATCAACCAGGAGCCATTACTCTACCAATGCATCGCGAAAAAGAGCGACCAACTGTGTGATTCTCTTTTCCCCTCTCTTCTTACATATCACCTTTTCTTTTCTCTTTTCTTTCTCGTACCATTCCTTATATATTATTTTCTTTTATCTTTTTCTTACTCTTTTCTCTTTCCTTCCCCTTTCCATCCCTTTCCTTCCCCTTTCCATCCCTTTCCTTCCCCTTTCCATCTGTCGAGATAAACATAGCCTAAGTTACCCATTTAATATATTTGCATTGTAATTTATTATTTTAAAATATGTCTTTGTTAAATTTACATCTAATATTGCCGACTGTTACACATTCGAATCTTCAAGCGCTTTGATTATGGATCAAGGCCCACATATCGGCCCAACCCAACATGGTTTACTTGAACCGGGCAAGATCAGATCAAAATCCTCGATGCTTTCATTAATCTTGAATTAAACCCTCCCGGCTCCCTTCCCGGAGACCGAGCCCCTCGGACCTCCGCCGTCGAGGAATTGCTCCATGGCGCTCCCTCAACCGATTCAGTTACCAACGGAAACGGCAACGGCAGCGTCTTCAAGATCCGCGCTCCTCTTCCGTACCGTCTCAATGGACAAGCGCCATGGCCATTTAAGGAGCGCCACAAGGTTCGTGGTCGCGGCCAAGAGCGAATCGGAAGCCGGCGGTGATGATGCGAGGGAGAAGCTTCGATGAAAGAAGAAAGAGGCGGAGATTGGAGGATGTGTCTTTTAAAATACGGGAGACCAAGGCCGGGCCGCCTCAGAAGAAACCCAGGTATTCGGCAACGGCGATGCCGCCCGCTCATCTTTCTCTGAAGAAGCTTTCCCCTTCCTGTTGAATTTACTCTCGATTCTCTTCGTCTTCCCCGTGTGTCTTTTGTTCTTGCTATGATTCAGGTTATCGTTACCAAGATCGCCTTCGATGCTGTCATCGGGATATTTTGTTCGCGCCGTCGGTGACGTGTTGGTTGATTACAAGGAGCCAGTTTTCGATTGGGAACTGACGGATGATGCCTGGTATTTTTGGGATTTCGTTCCTTTTGGCGGTGAGTTCATCCGTTCCCTGTTTTTCTTGCGTTATTTGTTTTCTGCTTATGCTCCATTTAGAATTTTTTTCAATCAAGAATGAGATTTTTTTCTTGTCGTTTTTTTTTTCTTTACTCTAATGATCTATTTGGATTTTGCAATTGGTTTCTTAACCACATTGTCATTTTGCGGAAGGAGGTGTACCATCAAATAATAAAAAACAGCTCGAATCCAAGCTCCACAATGCAACATAAACGAGAGACTATTTAAATGTTTTGTTAACTAGTGTAAATGAAATTGAGTATATAGATCTGCCAAATTTTATAATTGTCACTTGTGGAAAGAGTGATTGAAACCATGATGGTTGGTTGACCACCGATATCTCCTATTGCTATTACTTTCATATCTAAGAATGTGTTCAGCCCAGATTTTTATAGTTTAGTCAAATAGAAGGCAGTGATTTGGCTTGTTAATACTTTTATAAAGTAAATTTAACTAGGAATGCATAGATCAATCCTCTATATGGATTTCCATATAGTAATTGTTTTTGTAATTACTATTCATTTAATATTTTTATAGGGTAACCAACAGAATAAAGTTGTTGGAGGTTTTGAGTTATGTTGAAATAAATATGCTGTTCAGGTGGATATATATCCTCGCTTGTTAAATACACTAGGGGCTTTTGTGTTTTAATTGGTTATCGATTTTAAGTAGTTTTTGTCTCTAAGGAAGTTTAACCATAATATGGGTGTCACTTTGCAGCTGATATAAGCATGAGGGATAAAAATCCAGAAGGAACGTTTGAAGAAGACAAGAAAAGGGCTGATGAGGCCTTAGACAGGATGCAAACGAAGATTAACTTAGAGTATGGAGTCTATAAAACATGCCGATTTTTGTCTGACAATGTTTTGGTGTCCGAAAGGCAGGTGCAACCTAGATGGTCAGGAACACCTCTGAGATCAGCTAAGGAGCAACCGGAAGAATTAATCTCAGTGATGCAACTGTGCGAACAGTTGTATTCAAGTCCCTTAACCAAATCATTTTTATCAGATCCAGAAAATTCAAAACCCTATTCTCCTAAACTTGGGAAGTGGCTTGTAGAGAAGCAAGAAAATGGTCGTTTGATGTTTGAGCCTCTTGTTGCTTCAAGGAAGAAGACATTTAACCTTAATCCAGAGTCTCATTCAGACATTCGTCTAGGTTCACAGCCATATTTTGGGCATAACTCTTGTGTACCATCTACAGACATGCTGAGTTCATGGCTGGGTTATATGCAGGAGCCAATTTTGGATTCAACGTTTAGTGATAGGCATGGCATAGTAGTGAAGTCTAGTGATTTGAGCTTGGTGCCTAATGAAATGCAGCATATTCTGCCTGTCATGCAACCGGCCAACCAGAATTTTCTGCATTTGTCAAGAAATTCGATGATGGCTCCTAACCAACGGCAGTTCTTGCAGGATTTGAATCATGATTCTCTCTATTTGTTAAGGAATTCGATGATAGCTCCGAATCAGCAGCACCATCAGGTGGGAATGCAACACGGGATGCCCAATTTCAGAGCTGTAAACTGTAAACAGCAGTACCCGCAGCATTTAAATCAGGACTCTGTATATTTGTCCAGGAATTCAATAATCACACCAAATCAGCAGCAGCAGAACATGGATAACTTGATGTCTACTTTTGGAGCTGGAAACTGTGATCAGCAACAAAGATTGGGCTGCATCCGGCAGCACAGACCTTGGACGTCTGATCCCGCATCTGATATCGAGACCTGGTCAACACACCCCTTTGATCCTCTGATGCCACAGCATAACATTGATCAGAATTCAGTGTGTTATGACCATCTTCACAGTCAGAATTATTTCCCAACCTGGTGATGTATAGCGGTATGCACACTAAAATAAATGTGCCAGCGCTGTGTGAAACTTTGAAAACTATACGCAGATTTAGTGTGAATGCTGATGAGCTCTCTAACTGAGATTTTTTTTGTTTTTTGTTTTCCTACTCTTTGCTGAAAAGGCATTGTAAATGATCTTTTTTCCCAAGTATTTCAGAGTTAAAATCTCTGGGTGGCTACTCCAATAAAAGGAAAAAATTGTCAAACAAAGATGTATTGACTAACTTTTTCCCTTGTCTTTATGAAAACCGATAATGTGAACTCTTAATTCTGTATATTTCACAAAGAATTAGAGCTGATACACGAATATTTAGATCAGGTTTGATTGGATGCTAGCATTTTCAAGAGAATTCTTTTGATCGGAGTTAGATAGCTTCTAGTTACATTTTGCAGATGTAAATCTTAGTATTTTTAAAATTAATTTAATGGCTAAATATCGTGCGAGTGTAATTATTTGTCTCTGCTTGATAATCATGTGTTTATAAACATAGTGGATCATTGTTTAGCCTGGTTTTTCATGGCTAAATATTGTTAATTGACCTTGTCATACTACCTGATTTTTCATGAATATTTATATAATTAGCCAAACCATATCATAGATGACACCATCTCCTATATTCATATAGGTGGATGTTATTAAAAAAAAATCCCCTACATAACTAAGCATTCTAAAGAATTACCCTTTATAACTCCATTAAAAGCTTAGAAGCATTTCTTAACTATTCCATTATATGAACCAAGCACTTCCCTAGGGATAAATTAAGTGCTTCAACCATACATATAATATAATTTGCTCATTGAACCCAAGATTTATAAATTATCCAAAGTTGAGCCGAGTTTTTACTATTGATAATCAGTAAGTTGGCTTTAGTCTCATCTCCTTTGAAGTTCTTAAAACTAGATCCCTTGCAAGGCCTTTTGTCAAAAGGTCAGCCAAGCTAAGATTTGACTTCACATAGTTTATAGTTATGACATATTAAGATATCAATTGTCTAACTAAACTATGTCTAAATACAATCTGCCTCAACTTTCCATTGTAAATATTGTGATATGCCCTTGATAGTGTAGCCTCATTGTCACAATGTATAGCAACTGGAGGTATTGGTTTCAGCCACAAAGGAACTTCCATTAACATGTTCCTCAACCATTTTGCTTCCTTAGCACACAAAGCAAGAGCTATAAACTCGACTATCATTGTCGAATCAGCAATACAATTTTACCTTTTGGAATCCCAAGATACGGCTTCTCCACTAATTCTGAATATCTATCACTTGTAAATACATGATCTTCTGAATCAGATATCCAACTAACATCTGTATATCCCTCTAGAACTTGAGAAAATCCTGGATAATGTATACCATAATTCATAATGTGTCTTAAGTATTTCAATACTCAATAAATTGCATTCCAATGCAATTGACTATGGTTGTTGATATCAATACTCAATTTTTCAACTGCAAATGTAATAACAAGTCTAGTCGATATCATTGCACACATCAGGGAACCGATAACCCTGGCATATTCTAGTTGGTTAACTGCTCATCCTGTATTAGGATACTGTTTAATACTAGAATCAAAAGATGTTGTAACTGTCTTACAATCAAAATGGTCAAACTTTCTAAATGTTTTTTTTTTTAATGTAATGAGATTGTGTAAGAACAAAACCAAGATCACATCTGCTTCACCCAAATATTTTATATCGAAGTAGGATGACAATAATGATTTAGTATCATTTACACTAATCATATTGATTCCAAAGATCAACATGTCTTGGCCTATAATAACAACTTTATAATTGTTAAACTTATTATACACACATTTGTCGCATTCATGGGTTTTAAATTCATTGGCAATTATCACTTGATCAAATTTTTTATGTCATTGTTTAGGAGCCTGTTTAAACCCATATAATGACCTAACCAATTTACACACGTTATGCTATTATCTTGGCATAAAAAACTCTTCCGGTTGTTCCATATGGATCTCCTCATCTAACTTTTCATTAAGAAAAGTTATTTTTTATATTCATTTGATATATCTCAAGATAATAAATTGATACTAACGCAATCAAGGTTCTAATAGTAGCAAACCTAGCAACGGATGCATAGGTATCAAAATAGTCAAGATCTTCCTTTTATTTAAAGCCCTTTGCTACTAACCTTGCCTTGAACTTGTCTATAATTCCATCAATTTTCATCTTATTTTTAAAGATTCATTCACAACCAATTGGTTTTGAGTAATGTCGAGATCAACCAATTTCCACATTTTATTGTTCATAATAGACTCCATCTCATCATTAATTGTTTCTTTCTAGAATGCAACATCCCTAAACTTCATTATTTTTTCATATGTTTTGGGATCAGATTCAATTGAATCAGATATGATTATTTGTTTTACATTTGAATCTCTAGTTCCCTCAAAAAGATGCATAATGAAGTTGTTGGTCCCAGTGTGGCCGACAAGAGTGGGTGGATTGCCTATAAGAAATTAAACAATCTCTTTCTCATTCTTTGGACTTTGATTAGTAAGCACAATTAATTAACCAAAATAATTAACATAAAAGAAATAATAACTTATAAAAAGTAATAAGTAAGAAGGCTAGGAATTTTACTTGGTTACAGCTTAGGTGGTTATTAATCTAAGACAGTTGCAAAACTTCACTAAAAATATCTCCTTTATTAAAGGCGGAGAAGTCTCTTACACTTTTTGAAAACCCTAGGTATTGGCTAGGGATTGAATAAAGAATTTGTTATTGATTTTCTAGCTTCAGGGATCATTATTAGCCCTTGGAAAATTCTATCTGGAGCTTGAAGGCGCCTTCAAGTGGGTCCAAGGCGCCTTCAATACCCCCATCCCCGTACCTGTCTTGAACCTACCCCCATCCCCAAAAAAAAATCCCCGAACCCACCCATCCTTAAATAAATCGGGGATCCCTGTTTCCGTTTTAAGTTTTTTTCCTCAGGGGTCCGAACCCGTGGGGAAAATTGTCATCCTTAATTTTATTTTCTTTCTTCTATCAGTGTTGATGTGGTAAGAATATATACTACATTTAGCGAAGTGAATAGGAAATATAATTTTTTTGTCAACGCTGAAATTTAGTTTTCTCCGTTGAACCTTTTCAACTTGACAAAGTCTACAGTAAAGTTATGAAGTGAATTTCCTTAAAATCCATAAATAGTTTACTTAAGATTATTGGTACGTAAAACGGTTGATACTGCTTTGATTAGGAAATTTGTTGTTGCTTTTAATAGTTTCTTAAGATTGTTGGTAGGTAAAATGGTTAATACTGTTTTGATTAGGAAATTTGTTGTTGGCTTTTATTATTGTAGGATTTTGCTTCTTTAAATTTGCTTTTATCAGGGAGCTACCACTGTCAAGGAATTCTGTAAATCTTTTAATAAATTAGAGAGCAAATCTAAAGTACGTATACTCATTTTTCTTAAAAAATTATTTGCTCCCACCACGGTGATGCACTGAACTAAATAAATATTCCTTTGTAATACAATGGATTCTTTAATAATATTATTTACAAAGTGTATACTTGAAAATAATACTAAATACCTTGTATTTATTCCAACTCTGACAATTGAATGCTTGCATACTGTTTCTGTAGTATAGTAATATACAAAAACATGTTGAAAAACAAGCCACACAATAAAACTGTTAAGTTTGCAATTCCTTTCACTAACAACAGAGGCCTAACAAATGCAGAAAAGAGTAGCAGCAGACAGTTCGTTCAAGGGGAATGACCTACCTGTAGTGCATTGGAGCACACAGCAGTGAAGAAGGAATTCACCGAAGGAAGCAACAAACCTGAACGAGTGCAGAGGTAGATCGAGGGAGGATAATTTATAAAGCAAATTCTCAGTGAATTTATTTAAAACGAGTCTCATAATTTGTGTTGAGTTTTGTGTTCTAATTCAAACTATTTTTTTTTATTTTAATAGTTTTTTATTTTTGATAATATATATGTGTATGTATTTAGTCTCATATTACTAAGCAAAGAAGGTTGGAAGACCTTATATATGAAGCCCTTTCATCCTTGCTTATCAAAGTTAAGGGGACCTACACGTATACGCGGGCCAAGCCCAAATTAGGTGGTTTCAGGGGGTTTGAGCCGGAAATCCATAAACTGGGCGTGACGCACGTGATCATCGTGCGCAGGGGGGGGGTGCAAATCCCTAGCTCGTGGGCCTCACGTTTGCAGGCGACCTGGTTAGTGTATAAATACACTGCCTCTGTTCCTGGTTCAACCTCTCTTTTATTTATCTGTTTATTACATGCTTGCTGTTTTTGGTGCAAATATATTAGTGCTCTCACTCAGACTAGTCAAAGCATACTACGAGCTAGAGCTCGTTTAGGCTGTAAACGAGCTGAATCAACTCAGCCTAAACGAGCTGAATCAACTCGAGTCGAGTTTTAGGATGTTTAAACTTATTTGATAAGGTAATCGAGCTGAGCCGAGTTTAAAATGAATCAAGCTTTTGAAATGATTGTTTAAGTTTGACTAGATTTATTTTTTACGAGTTTGAACTTGTTTGAAGCATGACTTGAGCTTTATTTGTTTAGATGTTATCGAACTCTCAATTCAAGCTTGACTTGAGCTTGGTTCGTGCTTGATTTGTTTAGATGTTATCAGATTCTCAATTCCAGGTTGTTTGATTGTTTGATTATTTATTGAGTTTAATAATTTAAATTTATTTGTTTATTTTATTATTTATTTAGCATATTGAAAAGAGTTTTATTAATGAATATAATTCGTGATGAACTTTCTGTGAGAAGTTTGAAGAAGAAAAGAGATGAAGAAGAAGAGGCGTTGTTGTAAAGAATCTGGAATATTATTCAAATTATATTTTATTGTACATACCTCAACATATATATATACCACAAGTATATAACAATACAGCAACTTAAGTAAATAAAATAAAAGAATAAAACTAATATAAAACCTATTCTATACTTTATCAACATAAGATTTATTCTATATTTTATCAATATTTAATGGTAGGTTAATGACTTACACAATTTTTATTAACAAAACTGATCGTGATTAATCACAAGTAATACATCATATACATCACCAATGGCTAGCATCTAGCAAGCATACCATGAATTGTGTACATCTAGCACGTAGTTAATGGATTAACCTTCCATAACATCATTGGCAATCAACCTTGAGCATAGCTTGCAATCAGAATGACTGCTAATGATATTATGCCTTCCTCCAACCCTATACCCGCTGCATGGCTGCATGCATGTGAAATACTTAAGTTCCTTGCTCTCCTCCACGGTCAGAATCCTCCAGCAAGAGAAGGAGCCCAGAAATCTGCACCATCGTCGCTTCCTACGTGCATGGTGAAGGACAGTACTGGCACAAGGCACAGTCCTCGGCTCTTCAAGTCCTTCTTAATTTCTTCTTCCTCCTCCTCCTCCTCCTCCTCATTATTTCCCTGTTAAATAATTGAAAACATCATTTAGTGATGCGTTTTATATATGAACACGCTTGTTCATGTTCAGCTTAATTGTCTAATTATCCCTGTTTAGACAGTGGTACTTTACTTTGTGTGGAGGGATTGCTAAGCCTAATTCATAATTATACTCACAGGCTGCTGCTGCTGATGATATTGCTGCAGGTACGGCGAGCTCAGTGCCTACAAAGATATATTATAAACAAGAGATCTATCGATGGAACCTCCTGATTTTACAAGACACCGATAGCTAAAATATAGTACTGCGTGTGTGTATATATATATATATATACAACAATTCTGATGTAGCTTTTACTGCGTGCGTGCTGCATGCGCACCATCATCTTTTTGTTTTAAAAAACACAGAAACGCTTCGCTTGCTTTCAGTGTACCAGTTTAGAGAGAAAGAGAGTAGAGATTTGACCTCGATTTGACTCTGGAGGAATCTGATGTACCCAATGGCTTCTTGCAATACCGACGCTGTGTCAGTCTAAAAAGGAGTACTCTATGTCAGCTAAAATTCTTATAATCTATAATCAATATCAAAATTTGATAATTATTGAGAGTTCCATGATGGTTGATAATTATATGCGCCCATAGCATTAAAAGATGCATTCAATACCTTGCCAAATGGCGACACTAACTGGTGCAGTGCCGTTATTCTATCCCCCAGCTTCTCCTTTCTCACCTGTTATCATCACTGATCAGCTAACAGAATATATCTAGAAAACTAAAACTAAATATTTATATATGAACCTTGAGACTAGATTGTGGAGAGGAAGAGACTTGAACCCTAGCTTTCTTCAAAGTTAATGGAGCAGCTTCTGTGCTGTTTCCCTGAAATTGTGCATCACAAGTTTCAGAAATAGAGAATTTTCGTATGACCATCCTGATGAATAATTAATAATTACCTCAGAAGAGTTATTATGATCTGCGGGTAATTTGTGTCTACGCTTGGCTGAGAAATCCAACATGCTGTGGGTGCTGAGACTGGTGGTGACACAGGATCTGGGAGATGAAGCTCGAAGAACAGTACTATTTTGTGTCCGTGAGGATGATCCATGGCTCTGCGCTTGATGATGTTGATCGTGAAACCCTGTAGCTGCCACAGATGAAACCATCTGCTCAGGTATCAATGGTTCTACTCCACAGTTATCGCTCTGATCAGTCCTCTTGATCAAGCCATGCTTCTGGTCTTCTTCCCCAATTATGAACCCTCCTCTAGATCGAACACACACAAAGACAGACATAAACAAAGAAACCAGAAACCCTAGCTAGTTAGATCTAACTGATGACTGTAAAAGAAGAGGGTTTTTTTGCTATTTTCCTTACAGCAAAAGTCGGCACCATGATTCTGGAAAATCTTGGCCGCCATGATCATGGTCTTGCTGCCACATCTCAGAATTGGAAGGTTGAGGAAGAGCCATGGAGGCGCTCAAGCTCCACCAAGCTGGAGCAGAACAGCCACTGGTTCCCTCCATCATCTGCCGCATGCATCAAAGATTGGAGCTGGCTCTCAAACTAAACTGAACTCGAAAGGAAAACTTATTAGAATCTCCAAACTTGGAAGAATATGTTTTGCTACCGCTGCTGCACTTGATCAGTGAAGAAAAGGCTGGAGAGGAAGAAGATAGAGGTGTGGACACTTTTGTCCTTGTGTGCTTTTCTCTTCACAACTCCTCTTCCTTTTTCAATAAGAACAATTTTGGGTGCGATTTATAAATATATATATATATAATATTTCCTACTTGTGACTTTTTAAGCTGCTTTTGCTTTATGATAAAGTGGAGGAAAAGGGTGCGGCTGTGCATTCAGACATGGAGAATTGGGCTCTGATCAGCGCATATATAATTAACAATATTAGTTCTTAATGATGTAATTAGAGTTAAATTTCATATACTGTGCATTTATGCTTGACATATAATTATATAAAAAGGCATGCAAATTTATTCCCCGGGTTTCGTGGATACGGCAAGAACGGTTGCTCGCAAAATCCGTACCCTGCTTGCAATCTTTGTCGGCAGGCTGTTGTAGTTTCTACCTTATTATTTATTTATTAAATGATTCTCATTATTGTATTATCTATTTGTTTTTTTAAAATTATTATATTTATTTATTATCTTGTCTTGTAGTGGTCAGTGTGTTATTCCTTTCGGTTTGAGGTGGTGTAGATTTGAGTTACTCATCGTCATGATATATATATATATATATATAATGATTTTGCTGTCGTTGGGACAATAATTCAGTGTCGAGCCCGTGACAATTCAATTTCAACCCCCGGAAATAATGGCTCCTTTAAGGAAGTCAGTCAACTTGTTCTTGTACATGGAGCTTAATTAAACAAAAATGGAGACAAATTCACTTTGCTCAATTACCTCAATGACATTAATTACTGATACGGTGCATGAATGTAGGGTCCCGGAAAAAGGATTCGAAGGCAAAAGTCAGGCTGACATGGCAGTCAAAAGTTAGGCTGACATGGTAGTCAAAAGTCGGGCTAACGTAGCAGTCAAAAGTCAGACTAACATGGCAGTCAAAAATCAGGCTGGCGTGGCAGTCAAGGGTTTGGTGGACTGAAAACAGGACTTGCTGAGAAAGAGGTCCCGCTAAGAAAGGTCAAGAGAATGGAAGGAAGTATTAACAGGTCGGGATCGGCAGAGCTGTTATGAGACAGCTCGATCTACAGGCCTGCGATGG
>JBBMJZ010413106.1:5110509-5122534 GCA_037833815.1 Zingiber zerumbet | reverse complement strand
CCCCCCCCCCTCAATAACCCATCTCACTTGGTTGATAATGATTTGCAGCGGAAAATACGAAGCGAAACTACACCAATGCTAACACTAAGATTTACTTCGTATCCACCTCAAAATGAGATGACTAATTCAAGGATTCACACTCAAGTACACTTTACATATGAAAACAACTCTTTCTCGGAACAATCCGGAGGTGGAGAAACCTCGTACAACTCAACAACAAAGATACAACTCGAAGCAAAAAGTAAATACAGGAATACAAATAAAAACCTCTTCTTGCTTGATCTCTTGTTGATAAAGATGCCTCTGGACCAATTGAAAAGTGCAACAACACTTGCCTTCCAAGCTCAAAGTCTAGCAAACAGTAGTGGAGAAAAATCGTATAAGCATTTTTGTGCTTGAATAACTTCGCCAACAACTTTATTCTTCGTGATATAGGGCTCCTAATCGATTAAGTTTACTTCCAATCGATTGTCACATCAGATCCAGACGATCCCAACCGTCCAAGCTCATAACCTGCATAATAGTCATCTCCCAATCGATTAATTGATCGATTGGAATGACCTCAATCGATCAACTGATCGATTCAGAGACTCACTGTGCTCTCACATAAATCCCGAAATCAATTGGCCAATCGATTCCTCCTTCCTCTCAACCTTGTGAGAAAAACAACTCCAATCGATCAACTAACTGATTAGAGTAGCCCAATTGATCAACTGATCGATTGGAAGCCTTATGTGCTCACATAATTTCCTCTTAATCAATCACCTTATCGATTAAGCTCCTCGTGTCAAAAAACATTATCCAATCGATCAAATGATCAATTAGTGCAGCTCTCAATCGATCAACTGATCTATTGAGCAACCCTAACTTGCTTTACTCAAGTCTAAAGTTCCCACGCCCAACATCCGGTCAACTATGAGTAGTTGGAATTTCTCATTACCTAACATCTAGTCAACCTTGACTTGTTGGGACTTCTCCACCAAGTATCCAGTCAATCACTTGGACTTTTCTACCTATGCCAAGTGTCTTGTCAATCTTGACCCACTTGGACTTATCATCTCGTGCATGTGTCCGATCCTTCATGACCCACTTGGACTTCTAAACACCAGATGTACAGTCAACCTTGACCCACCTAGATTTCTATTGCTTGACTTTACTCACTAAGAATTCTCACCGCTGGCTTCACTCACTAGGATTTCCTCATTACCTAGTTTTACTTACTAGGACTTTTCACCTGACTTCACCTACTAGGATTTCCATCTGTCTAGCTTCACTCACTAGAGTTTTTCAACTACCTGGCTTCACTCCCTGAGACTTTCCAATCTGCTTGGCTTCACTCACTAGGACTTTCATGCCAAGTGTCCGGTCAACACGACCCACTTGGATTTTCATCTTCTACCAACTTTTCCATTAGACTTGCTCTTGCCTAACATCCAATTAGAAATTTTTCAGTGAAATATCCGGTTAACATTGAGCTACTTGACTCTTTTAGTCAACCTTTGACCATATGGACAATTGCACTAGCAATCTCCATATATTGTCAAACATCATAACTCAAACCTTAAGACTCAAACTTGTGCCAACTTAAGTTTAGTCAATTTGGTCAACTTTGACCTAAGGAAAATTGCACCAACAAATCTAAATTTTTAAATCTATGTGGTTGACCTATATAGACTTCTTCCTTGATTAGTTCGTTCAAGAAAGTGGATTTAACATCCATTTGGTAAAGTTTGAATCATTTATAGGCTGCATAACTTAATAACATTATAATGTATTCATGTCTAGCTACTGGAGTATAGGTTTCATCATAGTCAAATCTCTCTACTTGATTAAACTCTTTGGCTATTAGTTACACATACTGGATATACACAATAATTTGATAATAGAGTCAAGAAATGCATCATTCTTCAAGTATGTGTTTCTATATAATACCCAATAGGAAGCAAATTTTTCAAAATGGGCATTAGAAACACAAGAAGAAAATGATGAACCAGTTAAGGTTGAGCTTAAACGAAGTAAAAGACCCCAGGTGAAAAAAAATCATATGAAATGAATTTTATCACTTTTATGCTGGAAAATGAGCCTCATAGTTATCCAAAAATAGTAAACTCTTCTGATGCACCTCATTAGAAAAAGATAATTACATCTGAGATGGACTCTATCTTGCAAAGTCATACCTAAGAACTTGTGGATCTTCCTCAGAGAAGCAAACCATTAAATTACAAATGGATCTTTAAGAAGAAATGAAATTAGATGACACAATTAATAAGTACAAGGCTAGATTGGTAATTAAAGATTACTAATAACGAGAAAACCTTGATTACTTATATATATATTCTCCAATGTCGAGAATAACTTCCATTAGAGTATTGTTGTCTATTGCCGCTCTATGAAATTTAGAAATACATCATACAGATGTAAAGACAATCTTTCTAAATACGAATTTAAAAGAGGAAATCTATATAGAACAACTTGAAGGGTTTTCTGTAGCAGGATAGAAAAATAAAGTTTGTAGCTTAGTGAAGTCGTTATAAGGCAAACACCAAAGCAGTGACATGAAAAAATTTGATAATGTCATGAAGGAATGTGGATTCAAAATCAATAAATGTAATAAATGTGGTTACATGAAAGCTATAGAGAATGACTATGTCATCTTGTGCCTATATATAGATAACATACTTATCATTGAGAGTAATGATAAGATAATTAAATTCAATAAATACATGTTGAACTCAATATTTAACATGAAAGACATGATCCTAGCTTATGTGATTCTATGAATCAAAATTCTTAGAACAGCAGAAGGACTTGTTCTTAGTCAACCCCATTATTTGAATGAAGTTCTTGCCAAATTTACCAAGGGTGATACTACGTTGACACGAACGTTGATAGATACTTGTCAATATCTATTAAAGAATCGAAGAGAAAGTATCTCTCAGATAGAGTACTTTCAAGTGATTGGAAGTCTGATATACCTGATGAATTGTACATGACCAGACTTAGCCTATATAGTTAGTAAACTGAGTAGACATACAAGTAATCCCAATGTTGAGCATTGAAAAGGGATAATAAGAGTACTAAGGTAGGTGTACTCATGAATATAGACCGCACTATACGAGATATCCTGTTGTAATCGAAGGATACAAAGATGAGAATTGTATATCTGATAAAAAGATTCTAAGTCTACAAGTAGATATGTATTCACTCTAGAAGGTGCGGTCATTTCATAGAATTCTTCTAAGAAAATAGTAATAACCAAATCTACGATGGAATATGAGTTTGTAACTATTGATAAATGTGATAAAGAGGCTGAATGTTTATGATAATTCTTAAAAGTTGTTCCCAGATGGCAAAAACTAGTATCGACAATTTACATACATTGCGATAGTCAATCAACAATTGATCGGGCACAGAGTCATTTGTAGAATGGTAAGTCTATACATATTCATCGTAGATATAATACCATGAGACAACTACTCTCAATCAGAGTTATTACTATTGACTTTGCTAAGTCAAAGGATTGCCTAACAGATCCACTAACTAAATAATTAGATGGTGAGTTAGTTACAAGTTCATCACGAGGGATGAGCTTGATGCCAATGAAAAATATTAGTGTAAAGGAAATCCAACTTATACAGAATGGAGATCCCAAGAACTAAGTTCAAAGAGATAACCTAACTGCATCGTTAAAGTTGCTCACTATGGGGAACGACCCAATGGATCAATGAAGGATGAAGGTTAAGTGATGTGTGCATTTTATATAGGTTTTTTTTTATCATAGTTTGACACATCCTATCCCATTTTATATGCATATATTTCATGTTTTAATCTTTGTGTGTTTCATTTTGTTAGTTTTAGTTCGGAGAGTTTCTTTGTGCTTGTTTTCATTGATAGGACATGAATTTGGAGCTAAAATAGAGCATTGAACATCAAACCTCATTATCAAGCCGAACACACGAAGCACCCATAAAGAAAAATGATTCAAAAGCCCATCAAATGAAGTTTTGAGCATGGAACACATTTCAGCAAGGTCCCATAACACAAACGTGTTCATACAGAAGAAACATGAACAAAATAACCCCAAAACACCTCCCAACATAGCCCACCACGGGCACTTATGGTCCTGGCATGACCCGTGGTAGAAATGAGCATTTTCCCGAGCCGAACATGGGTGCCCATGACGGAATTTCAAATGACCATAATTTTTTTTTTGTTTCGAGTTATGAGTTAAACCAAATATTAAAATATAGATAACTTCAAGATATAAAACTTTTTTTTATGTTCCAACTTGAGAAAACTACATCTAGTGGTCAAAAAAATCCGATTTGGTAGAGCATTGTAAATCTGGCTGATTTGCCATGCTCAACCCAAACTATAAACCAAGCTTCGAATGGTCATAACTTTTGACTCGATTGGAGTTAGAAACCATATATGAAAATATATATAATTTCAATATCTACAACTTTGATTCAGGGTTTAACTCGAGAAAATTGGGGTTAAGGGCAAAAAATTTAATTTTGGTGGAGGTAAGTAATTCTACAGATCTGGACAACTTGGGAGGAGGTATAAAAGGGTCAAGAAAACCCTTGTTTGAGGGATCTTGGGGGAGAGGACTTCGTCCTCCTCCTTGGGATAGAGTTTTCCCCTCTTGGGGAACCCCTAGAGGCATCATCTTCATCCACTCTGGTGATCCATCCATCTCCAGAGATCCGTTCACCTCCGGCGCAAGAGAACCACTCCGAAGACACCGAAAATCTTCTCCCTAAGTATTTCTTTATCCCTACTCTTTGTTTTGATCTATATGAATGCTTCTAATTATATCTTTGGTTTGTAATTTCCTTATAATGGAGTACTTCTCTTGATTATAGGATACAGGGAGCAACCCTTTTGATATGTTAACATCTTTTCATTTGATTCATATGTTGGCATGTTAGTTGTTCAATGAAATGTGTGTTTATAGTCCGAATCTACTGTATTAATACAATCTTGATGCCAAAAGCACAAGATTCGTATCCCACGAGGGTTTGAGGATGAACCGATAGGAGAACTTGACTCTCCACGTCTGGGTTGTCTACGAGTTAGAGGGTCGAATACGAAAGTGCAACCCGGTTTGCCGCAAGGAACACTAGGTAATCATAGAACTTAATGGATCATACCTGATCCGTTCGATGGTTAGGGTTGGTACGCCATTGTAGAAGCAAAAATTCACATTGAAAACCTTAGGGTTGTCTACCTACATAAATATCTATTGAGGATAGAAAACCAAACATAGATTAAGTGTTTATAATTATTTAGATGAAACCGAAGCCCTAGAATTGCCCTTAACCACTGAACCAACTTTGATAACCCTCTTCTCTGATCTCTCTCTCTCCCCCCCCCCCTCTCTCTCTCTATATGATCACTACTATCGTCACCCACTACCTTCTCATTGAGATTCTACTACCTTTCTATTGTGATCTCTCTAATTCTCTCTTCTTTGCTTCTCTGCTCACTCTCTTTTCCTCCCTCTCTCTCTTCTCTCAATTTCTAGTTTTCAAGCACGTGTGAACTAACCTTCGAACGTCTAGATAATTCAACATATGAAATCAACTGGTGCTTAATCAATAATCCTCGTGGATTGATATTTTATTACTTGACAACAAAATCATGCACTTGTGATTTCCCACATCATTAAGAACACGACTTTTAATGATCCTGTTGAGTAATGTGGATTACTCTTAAAAAATCACCTATGTGAGAAAGAAATGTGGCCTCTTCGAAGAGAATTGGAGATATAATTTTTAAAATTTTTCACTAAATCAAGTGTGCTTATGGCCAAGAATGAACACACTTATGAAAACTGAGTTATCTCAGAGAAAGTCTTGGGTGAGATATGTCAATACTTACACAGACAATAAAATAGTTCAAGAACATCATGTCTAGGGTCTGGATTATACTGAACCATGTTTACACATGTGCAAGTGCTACTTGCTCGTGTCGAATTCTGAACCTGTCGAGGTAAAATTTGCCTAAGTAGAACAACCAACATTTTGTCACATGAAATTTTTTTTTGTTGTTGCTCAAGAGGGTAAGAGAAGCACTAACTATTGTTAATAATGATTTCGTAACCTCCTGGATAGTAATAGTCGCTCATTGAGGACCGATGACTATCATTGAGCCTTGGACATTGAATGACCTTTACTCTGTGTTCAATACAAATGAGGGATGATGCTTTTATATACTTGAGCAGGAGATGAGACACAGAAGCATAAGCTATAATAAAGAAGAGAATCTCCATCCACCTTCCTTTCCCAAATCTTCTCTCCACCATGCATTTTTTCTCGGTAGTTTGCCCGTGATAGAAATCAGGTACTTTCTTAGTTAACCACCAACAACCAGTGCTTGTTTGTTTGCGTGGTTCTGTTGTTGTATCCTGGAAAATGAATGTCCATCATAACCTTAAAGCATATCCGGAGGAGGACAAATCTATTTTAAGGAAATTACTTAAAAGCAAGCCTCGACATCTTCTTTCCTACACTCGGAGTCAGGAGTTGGGAGTCGGTGCTCAGCAGTCGGAAGTCTACACTTGGGAGTCGAGATTCTGGACTTGGACTTGACACTTGGACTCGGCAGTCGGGAGTCTGCACTCTTACTCAACACTCGGACTCGACAGTTGGGAGTCTACACTTGGACTCAGTAGTCAGGAGTTTTCACTCGAGCATATAAAGTAGCCCAATTTTTCAGCCAATTCAATCATCTCAAACAATTCTTCCTTCCCTTATTGACACATAAGATTATCAATTTAGATCAACTTAACAAATAAGTCTCAATTTAATTTTTAAAAATTTAGATCTTTTCTCTCTATCTTCTATGTTGTCCAACACTACCATCTCATGTTCCAATGCTCTTGAATGTTTTACTTCAAGTGCTGCACAGTGCATAGCTAGTGCATGGAATATCAATCTTTACTCGGATTCCCCAACTTTAGTGTTGCAAGTTGGATTGCAGCTCCTGTATCCGCTATGAATTATCTAAGTAACAGCACAGATGGACACTTGCATGTAAGAGGTGAAGCTGCCATTAGAGAGGATGTTCATGAATACATATTGACATTGCAATGTATTATTAGCTTGAGAACCTGGGAAATGCACTGGAAATATCAATTCAGGTATCTAGTTCTACCATAAACTTACTTGTTTGGTAAATATCATTTGATAATTAATATATCTAATGGTTGGAGTATTGTATTTTGTACATTATAGTTAGTTTAGTAACTGAGTTTAGTCAAGTTTCACAAGGCAGAGAAATAGATCATAAACAGAAGAAGCAGTTAAAATTAATATATTTAATATGCACATAACAATTTTTGATATGGGCCATGGGATGATGTTATTTGCCAGTATTATTGATAGAACAAATCAAAATGCACAAAGAAGGTGAAAGATAACATAGCAAAATGGCACAACCTTCAAAATTCTAGAAATTCTAATGCAACAATGCTCAATATTACTAGGCAAATTAGACTCTCAATGCACAACAAAGGTCATACCTTGTTACATATAAACTTTACTGCTCTATGCTGCAACAACTCACTCTAACCTCCTGGATCTGATAACTTACCAAGAAGACCTATCTAGAATTGTTCAAAATTAACCAAGAAACTATTAAAAGGTAAGTATAACCATAAAAACAATCTACTAAACTTAAAAGGCAAAGCTCACAAGCTGGCCGCTAAACAAGTTGATCAAATTGTTTCTAGAAATCTTACTTGATAAGTTATTGGTTCACGGTCAATGCAGCTTCAATGCGTTCGAAAAGCGAGTGACCAGTGATAGCTAATTCATTAATATTACAAAAGGATGTATCTTAGTTAAACAACACAATGCTATGTGTGCTAGTACAATTTATAGCAAATGTCAAATAACATTTACAATAGGATAAAAATGCTCTTGCACCTCCATCTAGGAAAAAGCCAGAAACACAAAAGACTTAAAATATTATAGATATATCTTACAAAGCGGTGAAATGGCTTCCCATTTATGAAATAATGAACGTGGACAATGCCTCAAATGGTAGCCTCACGAGACGGCTATGTCACTGCCTTGCTGGGCAATGACCACTTCGCGAGTGACCGTGTCACTGCCTAGCATTGCCTCGTCGGACAGCAGTTGCTCATGAGGTTGCCACGTCTTTGCCTCGCAAGGTAGCGACATGGTGGCCACTCGCTTTGGAGGCTTCCTTGTCAGGCAACGCGACGACCACATCCCCATCTTTTTTACAGGATAGAAAAAAATAGTACGTTTAGGGTTACCTAAATATGATTCAGGTTCCTTGCTTGCTGCAAAGTGCGGAGGGAGGAGGGCTTGTTGCTAAAAGGGAAAGAGAATAATTCACATCAACATACTAAAAGGTGGCAATTTAGAAAACCTCTAATAAGATATCAACAAGGCTTCGGCGGCAGCAACTTGTATCAAACTCTTTCAACTCACTGACTATATAAAGCACACAAATACTTAACAAATTCCTCCCCCAAAATAACAAACAAACAAAATGAGAAAGGTGTTAGAGATTTTGAATGAATATAAACCTGCAATCTGACTTTGGGAGAAGATATTCTTCAAGAATTACCTACTATCTATCATTGCTCACAACGCCTCTTTTAACAAGGTAAGCATGAACTAGCTCGAAACCCTTTCAACAAAATTAAAGTTTTTATGCCTATAAAGCAGATCAAAACCAAGATTCCAATCCTCAAAACATAAATTTTGCTTGTAGTTAGGGTGAAAAAATCCTAGCAGAGCCACAAGAAAGAGAAGGATCAAGGACCATGACTTGCATAGAACCAGCACACTGACTGCAAAGGAGAAAATGATCACAAAGAACACAATAAATCCCCTCAAAAGCACAACTTTCGTCCACTCCCATGTTGGATCCTGCAAAATCTGTAACTTTTGACCTTACCTTCTACCTAATCGGAGCACCTCTACCCCCTTCGCCATTGCAATCGGAATCATACAGTTGTTGCCCATGGTGTTCGAGCTAATGAATGTTTAGGGATTTAGGTAGCGTTAGGGTTTTTTATCCCACATTGAAAGTTTCATAACCTTAGTGTTGGTTTATATTGTTCCATATGCATGTATGATGTGAACAAATACATGGAGAGAGCCTTTCTATTATGTGTGGGTGTACAGAGGATCCAAATCTAGAGTCTAGATTGTACTGAACTAAGTTGACTCATGTATGAGCAAACCTGTGCGTGTTGAATGCCAAACTGTTACGGTAAAATTTGGCTAAATAAAATAATTAACATTTTGCCACATGAATTCTTTTTGTTTGCTGCTCAAGAGGGTAACGAAAGCATTAACTATTGTTAATGGTGATTTTGTAACTTCAAAGATAGTAATTGGTTGACCATTGAGGACCAACAACTATCATTAAACCTTGGGTATTGAATGATCTTTATTTGGCATTTAATGTAGATGAGAGATGGTACTCCTATATAAGGAGATGATAGTATTGAGCAGGAGAGTGATGCAGAAGTGAAAATTATAGTAAAGAAAAGAATCTTCATCCACATTTGTTCCCCAAATCTTCGCCATGCATTTTCACTTGGTAGTTTGCCCATGATAACAATTGGGTATTGGTCCTGGTGCGATCGACAAGAGGGGGTAAATTGTCCTATTAATAAAATATCCACTTTCTTTTACTTTCCAATTTTAGTAAAGACAAACAATATTAGTTAATCAAAATAAACATGAAAAATAGTAAGAGACAAGACCGATTTACTTGGTTTACAATCTTTTGATTGCTAGTCCAAGACTTTGAAAGCTTCACTAAAATCTCCTACTGGCGGAGCGGCCTCTTACAACAATTAAGTATAGAAAACTTGAAAAGTAGTAAACAATTGAAAACAAGTGTTGTGCTTAACTCTTAAGACCATAGCTCTATTTATAGCCTACTAGTTGAACTAGCCATTTGAATGATGTGGCATTTCTGAGCGCTTGGATTTGGTCCGGACGGCCCTAGTGGTGCACCTTATCTACTCAAAATGACTCTTCAACAGCCTGATGATAACGTTTTATCCTTGTTCGGGTGCTTGGACCCCAAAGGACACCTATTCTGATCTAAGGTGATTTGGGCGCTCGAACCCTGTTCGAGCGCTTGGACAAGTCAACATAGAGTTGACTTGTCATACTGATGCTCCGGTCGAATGAGTGATTCTCCGACCATATAGAGTTGGGCTCACCTGAACCTTATTGGTGCAATGTCCCTAGGTTAAGGTTGACCGAGTTGACTAAAATTGAGTTGACTCAAGCTTGAATCTTGATGTTTGGGTTTTGACGTTTGACAATATGTGGAGATTGCAAGTACAATCGTCTGATTGGGGAGATTGTTTGTACAATTCTCCTCTGTTCAAGGATTGACCAGTCTGATATGAAGAAGAGTCAAGTAGATCAAGGTTGACCGGATACTTGACTGAGAAAGTCCTAACTGGAGGTTAGGCAAAGACAAATCTAATAGGAAGGTTGGCAGAAGTGAAAATCCAAGTGAGCCAGTGTTAACCGGACACTTGGTGGTGAAAGTTCTGGTGAGTGAAGCCGAGCAGTGGAAAAATCCTGGTGAGTGAAGCTAGGTGAAAGTCCTGGTGAGTGAAGCTAGGCAGATGGGAAGTCCTAGTGAGTGAAGCTAGACAGTTGGAAAGTCCTGGTGAGTGAAGTCGGACAGCAGGAAAGTCCTAGTGAGTGAAGCTAGGAGAAAATCCTAATGAGTGAAGGTAGGTGAAAGCCCTGGTGAGTGAAGTCGGGCACGTGGAAATCCAGGTGGGTCAAGGTTAACAAGACATTTGGTGTTGGAAAGTCCAGATAGGTCAAAGGAGTGACCGGATACTTGGCACAAGGAAATCTAGATGGGTTAGGGATAACCAGACATATGGTGGAAGGGAGTCCAAGTGGGTCACAGAGGATCGGACACTTGGCATGAGACAGTAAGTCCAAGTGAGTCATGGAGGATCGGACACTTGGCATGAGGAGAAAAATCCAAGTAGGTCAAAGGATTGATCGGACTCTTGGTGAAGGAGTTCCAATAGGTCACGGTTGACTGAATGTTGGATTTGGGGTCCCTAGACTTGAATTAAGCAAGTCAAAGGGAAGCCAATCGATTAACCAATCGATTGAACTATAGTTCAATCGATCGGTCAATTGATTGGTTGTGTGTGTGAGTGAAGGTTGGCTCAATCAATCATCCGATCGATTGGGAAGTGAAATCACGACCACAGAGGAGTCCCCAATATCAGCCGATCGATTAGCCACTGCCAATCGATCGACCGATCGATTAGGGGTTGTTTTTCTCGCACTGATATGAGGAAGCATGAATCGATTGGTCGATCGATTCATGCCTTTTCTAGCAGAGCACAGAGACGCTCTGAATCGATGGATTGATCGATTCAAGCCTCCACAATTGATTGGTCAATCAATTGGGATACGACCATTGTGTAGGATGTAGGTTTTGGACGGCTGAGATCGCTGGGATCTGACGTGGCAATCGATTGGGAGGAGACCCAATCGATTAGGAGCCATAGAAGCGTAGATATAAATGTGACAACGAGTTCAAACGCCGTAACTCTTCTTCTCCAGCTCATGCGACTTTCTTCGCCAACTTTTTACCAGTTCTTGGAAGCTCTTAAGGACAAATGCTACTGCACTTCCGAGGTTCAAGATGCGATCAACTACAATAAGATCAAACAAGAAGAGGTTTTTCTTTTATATGCTTGTATTTTTCTTCTTGCGTTGAGTTGTATGTTGTGTGAGTGTTATACGAGGTTTCTCTACCTCTGGTAGTTACTGAGAAGGAGTGCTTTTCATAGTGGGGAGTGTGCCGTGTGTGAATCTTTGGATTAATCACCTCTTCTTAAGGTGGATACCAAGTAAATCCTTTGTGTTAGCATTGTGACTGTAGCTTGAGTATTTTCTGCTGCAACCGAAGCGCGACGAGCTATTCACCCCGCTCCTCCTCTCTAGCTACAAATCAACCCTAACAAACCCAACTC
>JBBMJZ010413106.1:5058203-5073065 GCA_037833815.1 Zingiber zerumbet | reverse complement strand
CGAGAAACCAGGGAGGAAGGCTGCTCGAGGAGAAGGCCGGAAGTTGGGTTTGGGTGAGCCCTATTCCGGATGGCCAAAATCACCCAAGCGAGCGGAGCCGGAGCAAAATACCTGGATCGAGGCGAGCAAAACTGAAGTAGAGGGCCCAAACCAAAAAAGCCAACCATGTTGACTTTGGTGGTATGGGTGCTTGGAACTCAAATTTTATAATAATCAACGTGGACTTTGACCGACGCGTCGGGGATATAATTCTATCCCACTCCAAGCGCCCAGAACCCTTCCAAGCGCCTAGAACAGAGCTATAAATAAAACTCTGATTTCAATAGTTCAGACAACAATTTGTAATTCCTTTCTTTCTGTTCTACTATTGATTGTGAGATGTTAACGTTGTAAGGAGCTACTCCACCCGAATGAGATCTTCATAAGTGCACTTCATTTTTCTTGGATTAACAATCTTCTGATTGTAAACCAAGTAATTCTTTTTGTGTCTTTGTTTGTTTAATTAGTCTCTTACCTTTTATTACAAGTGTTGTTAATTAAGTTATAAGTCAAGAAAGGGTTGAGTTTGTTTATGCAGGACAATTCACCTCTCCCCTCTTGCCGGCCACCAAGGGACCAACAACAGTTTCAACGAGGTGGCCGTAGACAGAGTTCTCATGGCTAATTTGATATTCATATTAGGCAGGACTTTCCCATGCAGATTTGTTAGTACCTTCCCATTCACCTTTGCTACTACCTTCGTCACTCTAGTTGTCAGTACCCGTGCAAGTTCATTCTGCTAGACACTCATATGCTGAGATACAAGGCACTCGAGAGTCTATAGTCCCTTGCGGAGATTCGTAAGTACTAAAAAATATTTTATTTTTTCAACTATCTTAATTATCTAATATTATTTGTTTATAATTTTATGATAGATTTGAAAATTCTATACATGTTATTCATGAGATTAATAGAATCGTAAATAACCATTGGAGAGGGGATTCAATGGCATATACAAGCACTCCAGTACCCATAATAGAGCTTTGGTATCCCCTTCATTTTATATATGAAATATAAGTGAATATATAATCAATTATTTTTTCCCCCATTACCGTAGTCATTCACTTGGGACCTTAATAAAGAGTTGGAAATAAAGAGAATTTTCAAGAAAAAATGTAACGATCACATCTAGTATGTACTGAATCATGCTAAGACTAGGGATGCATGTCACTGAGGAAAATTGGACTAGGATATTTAATTTTTGGGCAACCAAGGAGAACAAACAAAGGAGTTAACAAAATAAAACAAATCAAGCTTATAATTATAGAGACTCGTCTGTAACATATGTGGAATGTTCTATTAATATCGATGAGCATACACATAGATTAGTAATTTTTTAACTCTCTTGCTAATTTTTAAATCTATTTCAGATAATTTTATTATTTTTAACAGTGTTTTTTTAGACCAAGAAAATGAGGAAGGAACTAGTGTTCATAGACACTTTCACATGTACATTTTTTTAAAAAAAATAAGACTTGGAGTTGAGAGAGAGCTAAAGCAATAGAGTTTGGATTAATCTTGGATCTTAATTTATAATTTAGATTATATTAGTTATGTATTTACTCTAACTTTATATTATATGTATTTATATTATATCTAATTAAGATTATATGCGTTTCTAAAATATTGTTATTGTAAATTCATTTTAATTTTTCTCATTGCAATGCAAGTGGAATATAATGAGCTAGAGCTAGCATACAGAAGTTCAGGTGCTAGTGATAATAATGAGGCATATGAGCTTTCTATTGATAATAATTTAAATTTATGGCTAGAGGCGAGTGGGGAACTGAAAGGGGGAAAGATATTGAGAATAAATTTTTTAAGCATAACCCATAGAGTTGCTCATACATTTTCCACCCCACCAGCAATAACGATACATATACATAACTTGATTGAAGAGGTTATCTATTTAAGGGTGATAATAGAGCAAAACACACATGAAATGAAGGAAAGAGATCAAATAAATGATGATTTACGTTTACAACATAACTTCATATTGCAACATATTTAGTTAGCTTTGCTCCAAGTCGAATTCCTCTTGGTTATGGTGATGATGGTGACAACAACGACAATGATAATGATAGTGGTGGTGGTGGTTATTGATGATTTTGTCATGTATGAAATTAATTGTAATTAGTGTTTTTGAAATTTGTTATTTGGTTGAGTTTGTCAATTCTTCATTTTTATATTTTTGATTAGTACTATTATTTTTGTTTCGAACAGGATTAGTAAGATGAAGAAAGGTGGTGGTTGGAATCTGTATCGGAAGAAGTCTTTACATATTTATTTTTGTGTTAATTTATAGAATTATTTTTGTTAAAAATAATACTTTTTATTTGTTTGTTTTCTAATGCAGGAAAAGAAGAAGTTGAAAAGAGAAGAAAGTGTTTGTCGTATATTTGTATCTTTTCGACGTTTTGAGACATTTTGATATAGGCTATTGTTATTTGGATATTATGACTTAGAAGAATATTTGGTATGGGACATGATGACTCTTTTTGAAAATATTTAAGTTGGTTTGTTTGATTTGTATTTGTAGTTGTATGAATATAATGTGATGAAAACTTATTGTTGTATTCATTTGCATATTTATTTGAAACAAACCGGCTGTGGTTATATTTGCATATATGATAAATGTATGAATGGGTAGGTTTTGTGAAAAAAAAATCATTTTGCGTCGAAATATTTTTTGGCACAATTGTATCGTAAATTACTATTTATCACAAATTTGCAACGAATCCTGTATTAGTCACAATTTTACGACAAATTTAGGTATTTGTCATAATTTTGCGACAAATCCTTATTTATCGTAAATCTATGGCAAATCAAGATTTGTCGTAGAATTGCGATGAATACCTGGATTCGTCGCAAATATGTGATTATGAAATTATGCAATGAATTTTATTTTGTCCTAAATTTACAATGAATTCAACGACGAATAACAAATTCGTTCTAGATTTTGTGATAAATTTATATTATTTTGTTGTAGAATTTGGCAATGACTTATTCATGACCAAGTAATTTTCATCGTAGATTTCATCGCAAATTTATTTTGCGACAAATTATTTTTCTAAATTCACCGTAAAATTGGTACCAAATTACAACTTTTTTTTAGTGTATACTAAACCTCTTGTGTATATTTATATTTCTCTTCTAGATAAATTGGTTTGATAGCGTGAACATCTCCTATACCTTGATTAAACTAGTTTTTAAAATCTTGAAAAAACTCCCTCTTAATGCAAAAGTGTAATATAAACTGCATTTAAATACCCCATTAGAGTAGACGCATTCTTTTCCTTTAACACCACATAAGTAAAAATGCTCTCTTTTTACCATCTACACATTGTCCTAAATCAGTCTTCTTGTCTATAAGATCTCATTAACATGACCATATCCATTCCATCTGAAGCACTAACATCATCTCAAAGTTTAGGTTTGAATTTAGATTCACTAAGACGATTTTCTCTTCTCGCCTTTACCCTATGTTTGGATGGGTTGAGGGGAGAGTAAAAGCTTCCCTTCCCTTCCCTCACTCCCTTTCCTCACCTCCTTCTCAAACAAGGTTAAAAGTTACTTTCTCTTTCTTTACCTTTCCCTCATCTTCTCCCAACCAGACCGTTAGTGTGCTCCTACTCCAACTCGACATAGTCTTTTCCATTTTTTTTAGTGATATGCAATAGTTTCGTTTTTCATCCCTTACCTAGTCAGCTTGCTTCTTTTGCCAATTAAGTCTATATTGAGATCTTATATAAGAGATTTCTCTACCCTCCTAAGACTTCTCTTCAATACTAATGAAGAAAATTGGTTGCTTATATAGTTATATGCCGTTCAAACATACCCCTACAATATTTCCTAAGTTTCAAAATATTTCATTAGTAAACAAAATCAAATTCGCTATACAATTTTAGCCCTAAGGAAGAAAGCCACATCACAATCTCAAAATTTAAGCTTATTGGACTCTTGGGCCAACAACAAACAATACTGATCCAGCAGATTTTGTAAACACAAATTAAGTTAACCAAAGCATCCTATCATCAAATTAAATATCCCCAAATTCCAAATTCCTGCATTTTATTTTACCTTTTCTTATGATTACCTCGCAACTAAGATTCGAACATCATGCCAAGTTTGATTATCATCACAGTCATATTTATTTTAAAAATTTAAGCAATAACAAAGGATTTATTCTGGAGAATTTGATTCAGCAAATAAATTAGTACACGTGACTTACATCCAAGAACTTTCTTAATCATTAATTATTGTAATGGGGTGTTTGATGATGCCTCGTCCCTACTTACTGCTTTCCCATGGCACCTTTAGTGGTTCATTCTATAAGCTTCATACTCTCCCTACTTGTGGCAATGATTCATTAACTGACCTTAAGGATCATCCGAATTTCTCTTTTCTTTGAATTTCATCTAACCTGCATTTAATACTCATAAGTGACATTGGTTCAGTGGCCTGTCATCATTTTTCTTTTCCTGGTCGTGCACGAGATGAGAAGTGGCTTTTACTTTTTGGGAGTAGAACGAGAAGCTGCCATGATCGATTTTAATGTCTGTATAGCTTGCTACATCAGCTCTCACTATTTGAATGTGCAAACTAAGAGCAGTTTTTCAGTAGCGACGTGCAATTGGTCAAGTTCTTTTTTCTTCATATTTTAAGACCCCGAGCTCTCTTTACACCTTTAACAGTGATCAGTACTCTAGACCTTTAGCTGGAAAGTAAAAGTGATCTGTACTGATTAACAGTAAGCTATAGTTAATAAGATAATAGATCACTTCAGCCAATTCACTTCCCTTGACCTTCATATTTTATCATCAATCCAGGGGTGGAATAAATTCTTTATACGACGAACTCATTTGCAGTTTTTCCTGCTGGTTTACAATGCTGAGATTTCTATCCATCATTCATGAAGCATCAGAATGCTTTTAATCTGTGACCCCATGCACAAGTGACACAAAGAAAGCGAGAAGATTACGTTATCAAACACAACAATATGAACACTTCCGCGATTGCCACCTAATGGAGTTTAATTACTTTTCCCCTGATGCGACAAGATTTAGCGGCCAGATTCTTTTCCATTCCAGTGACAAATATCCTCATCATCTTTTTATCTTCTAACAAAAATAAAGAGCCAGCAGGGCTTCCTTCCCATTATCAGTATGGCACGAGAAAAAGGCCTGAATCACACTTTAAGTTGCACCTTGGAGAAGGCGCCATTTAGTTTCGGCAGGGACACATCTCTTTAATTAACAGTGACCAACAAAAAGTGAATTGGTATCTTCTTTTTCTCTTTGATGAGTTTCCTGATAGCGATATCCCTCTTTCCTACTTTGAAGCTACATAAATTTATATAATTAGTACCTCTAAGCAAGCTGCCTTAGTACTTCTCATAAACAACTTGTTATTTTTCTTGCTAATTAGTTGGTAGAGAGAACCTTCAATAGTGCGCTAGGGCTCATAATGTTCCTAAGAACATTGTCTGTCAAATTGTCTTTTCTTACTTTGCTTCTCAAGACCATATTGGCTAAGATTAATATTATATTAAGAGCAAATAGATTAATACTTAGTAGATAGCAACCCATCGAGTCCAAGAGCCGGAACAAATTAGTTCAGGGAAAAAGAGAATATAATACATATAAATCTACAGAAACCCTGCACACATCTTTTCTAATGATCTTTTCCAATGTGGTACGGTAGCATCTGCAGAAGGCTTCAGCTTGATCCTGTAATTAGGATCTTGAAACGAAGACATAAGACATCACATAATAATCACTCTAGAGATTTCCCTGATTTATTACTTATGTGAGTACGGTCAGTAGCTAGAACAATGCTTATGCTTTTGAGTAGTGGAATCAGAAGTTATTATGGTCCCTGCATTGCATGCCTAGTATTTAAAAATAGACAAAATTTTAAAATCTTCTACTTTAATCTTCTAGTCATAGTACAGACTCTACAGCTTGCTAGACTGCTGCTGCTGCTGATTCACAGCATGGCAAACCTACCTGCAATGGGTAAAGCTTTGCATTTGGAGGCCATTGCCTTATCTTGGAAGCTGGCATTATGCCGTAAAACCCGCATCCAATATAATTAACGGGCTTAACATAATCATCATAATTTACAACTCTCTGTATTTGAATTGATTGCGAAGAGAAAGGAATTCAATTTCATAAGGTAGGCTCGCGGCCCCACGTGCCAAGCGTGCATTCAGAGATGAAAGAGCGGTGCCATGAATGACCGACTGCTGTTGTCAGTTCACCGGCTCACTTTTTGTTCATTGCTGCCTTTTGTCAACTGCCGCGCACAGGAAATAAATACTAAATTAATTAATTTATTTAATTTCTTTCCACTTATTTCAAGAGAGTATAGTGACTAGCACATAAAATATTATCATATAAAATTTAAAGTTTAAAATTTAGCAAAATTAAGATAATATATTTTCCTAAGATAATATATTTTCCTTATGTACTAATCACTATTCTAAAGGTTAATAACTGTCCGTGATTTATCTTTTCCGTATTAACTCCGGATAAATTGACAGGGTACTCAGAGCGAGCTAATTTACCATTTGCCATCCTTAAAAATTCGTACGGAGTAAGGGTTCAAGCCTTGGATTAGTTTACGATGCCGATGCGACTCTCTCAGCTCTCAACTGGCTACACTGCCACCACGGCTATATAAAGCCATCCCCACTCCACTCTTCTTTCTCCGCTACCCTTTTAAAAAGGGCATCTTGTTGCACGCCACATCCGCCGCTCCTGTGGCCCGCAAGAACCGTCACCGGTAACCGTACCGACGTAGCTTCCATGGTGGACGTCGACCGTCGAATGGCCGCCCTGAGCCCGGCCCACGCCGCAGGCCTCCGTCGCCTCTCCGCCCGCGCCGCCTCATCGCACGTCGCATCCACCACCGCTGCTCACCGTCTCGGCGCATTCTCCCTCCACCCCCTCGCCGAGGCCGTCCTATCCAACCTCCGCGCCGCCTCCGTCCCACTCTGCTCGGGCCTCTCCGAGCTAGAGCTCGCTCGCCTCGAGGCTGATCTCGCTGTCGCCTTCCCCCCGGACCTCCGCGCGCTCCTCGCCCTGGCGGTCCCCTCCGGGCCTGGCTTCCCAGACTGGCGTGTGCCCAACGCAGGCCTCCTCCTCTGCCTCCCGCGCGCCGCCGCGGCCCTCCAGGTCGCCTGCGGAGTCCTATGGCCGCGTTCCTGGGGCTGCCGCCCTGCTGACCCTGCCCGGGCCCTCCGCCGGGCCCGGGCCTCACTCCGCTGGGCGCCACTCTTAATACCACTCTTCGGCCGCTGCTACATCCCCTGCCTCCCCTGTCTCGCTGGCAACCCTGTTTTCTACGTCGACGACTGTCGTGTCTTCTGCTGCGCCATCGACTTCAGCGACTTCTTACTGCGTCGTTGGTCCGCGTCTCCGCACACGGATTCCTCTTCTCTTCTCCCCTGCCTCGACGCTGCTCGCTGGATTGAATTCTGGAGTGACGCCGCCTCCGACAGCCGCCGCCGCATCTCCTCTTCTTCGTCCTCCTCGGTTTCAGATTCGGTATCCTCAACTTCATTGTCATCTCCGCCTCCAGATCCGGCGCGCTTCGTGGAGATTCGGAGCCTCAGAGTGCCGGGCTGGGTGGGAGGCTACCTGGACGGCATCGGATCCGTCTTGAGGCAAGGTGGGTGGGACGAATCGGACATCCGTGAGATGGTTCACGTGCCAGCCTCAAGGGTCTTCGATGGTGGCGAACAGCTCGACGGGACGGACGCAATGGTCGACTCCGAGGCGGCGCTCGACGCTCTGCTGGTGAAGGTGGGCCACTGCTCGGACTCGCTCCGCCGGGCAGGGTGGAGCCCTGAAGAGATCTCCGATGCGCTGGACCTCGAGCTCCTCCGGCAGAGGAGGAGGCAGCGATGCTCACCGGTGAAACTACCGCCTCCGATCGCCCTTAAGCTGGAGAAGCTATTGCAGGCGGTGGCCCGATCCTAATTGCGGTGTCCTGACTCAATAACGAGCATTTTTCGTTTTTTTTATTTTCTTTTCTAACGGTCGACGGGTTGAACAAGGGACCGACGACGAGTAAAGAAAGCGAGGAAAAAGAAATAGTACCATCGATGTAAATGCAATTATTATTAAAAATATAAAATATTTTTAATAAATAATATAAACACAACTGAACTCAGAATGCAATGCAATATACTGTCTTAGCACATTATTTAGTATTAATTATAGTTATATTATTTTATTCGTTTTGAAATATATATAACCATTTTTTCTTCAACTGTATAAAAAAAATTAAATGATCTAATTTTCACACAAGTATAATGCCATTATTAATCATATTCATTGCATTTCATTTAAAATTTTACATCGTTTTATTAATTTTAATGATTGGATAAATACAATAATATTTTAAAAAGAATATTATATTATAGAAGCGTACAAATGGTTTAAATTACAGATTAGACATGGAAAAGAGTAACTTAGAGAATTTTATTTCACTAACAATGCATCTGATTTATTTGAAAGAGCATCAGAGATGTTTCAATGATTTTTTTTTCATATAAATTTTTAATTTTCAACTTATCCTTTAACTCAAAATTTAAAATTTTAATATAATGAGAGAGATATTACATAATAAAGAAAATATTTCTTTAATTTTCTTATTTATTTGTTTCCAGATATTTTATGTGTTTTTTCTATTTCACACCTATAATGTTATTTATATACTGCACACATTATATTATTAATAAAGATTGTATATCCAACTCTCAAAATATGATATTAGAGTAATAAGCTTAACAATATTTTTTTTTCTTTTCTTCTCTATATAAACCCTAGCCATGTGTCGTTGTAGCTGCCGCCCACAATGGTCGTTGACACATCATCCATGTGTCGTTGTAGCTGCCGTCCACAATGGTCGTTGACACATCATCCACCGATTGCCTCCTACAAATGCTCCCGATTCATTTTCTAATCTTGTCACTACCATAAAATTCTCATTCAACAACACAAAAAATAACAATTTTATGTCAAAACTATTATTTTTTACCTTTTAATAACGGTTTTAACAAAAACTGTTATCTTTAAATAGTTTTTTAGGACTTAAAACATCGGTTTTTAAAAATCGTTGTCTATTTGCGCTTTTTGGGGGCTACGACAATGATATTTGAAGGCTACGACGGCGGTTTTTAAAACCGTTATCTATTTGCATTTTTTTAGGGTTATGACAACGATTTTTAAAGGCTACGACAATGATTTTTAAAAGTCATTGTCTATGTGTTTTTTTTTTTGAATTTTTCCCCGTGTTTTTTTCCTTTGATATTTTTTCCCCTTAGCAGTCTTTTCTTCCTGCTGCATTTTTTTTCCCTCTCCCAAATTTTTAGCCCAAACCCTAAATTCCTTTCCTTCCCAAACACATCCCTCTTTGCCTGCGATCTCTTCATGTGGATCATTCACCTGTTCGCCTGTTTGCAGATATCTATGTTGGGTGATTGATGGCCAGCTAGAAGGGGGGTTGGATAGCTAGGCCACCTCCAATGTCGATTCTCCACTATAAGGTTGGTTTGCGCAAGCGGAAATACAAAAACTAAAACAATAAAAACAAGAAGCAAGAATTACAAACGCTAACACAAATCCTTTACGTGGTTCGGAGATTGCTTGCTCCTACTTCACGACGTGTCCTTGAGGTAGACGAACCCTTGATCCTTCGGTGGATCAATCCCCGGCAATCTTCGGTTAGAGCTTTCTCCTTCTCGGTGGAGCAAACCTCTCACAAAGGATCTCTTCCTCTTACAATGATGAAGTTTAGGTTTGGGAGGAAGAGAGTGGCTTGGAAGCTTTGGACAATTGCTAAGGAGTTATTCAACAAGCATGAGTAGTCTCCTTCAAGTCCCAAAGCTTCCTATAAATAAGAGGAGAGAGTTGATCAACATATCAACTCATCTCGGCACCAGTCGACTGGCAAAACCATCAGTCGACTGGTGCTACCGTTGGAGGTAGCCAACGGCTACTTTGCAGCACCAACGGCTTGCCAACGGTTATTTACCAGTCGGCTGATAAAACATGCAGTCGACTGATGCAGTCGACTGCTAAAACATGCAGTCGACTGATCCACACTGACTGAACGAACAGAACCATTCTGTTCGCGCCCAGTCGACTACTAAAACATGCAGTCGACTGCTACAGTACTGCTATAGTACTGCTACAGTAACGCTACAGTACTTCTGCAGTATCACTACAGTATTGCTACAGTAAAACCCTAAAATTAAGATTTTTACTCCGAGTACAATTTCTCATGCACTCGTACCCTCACCCTTATGACTCATTTGACACTTCCTTTGCAACTTTAACCTCTTGCCTTCAAGCCTACTTCCTTTGGCTCTCGTCCCTCAGATGCATTCAAGCCCGCGGCTCGTCCCCAATGTCATCCTTCGTGTATGCCTCGAAGTCGCTTCCCTCGGTTCTTGTCCTTGCTGCCTTGTCCACGGTCCCTCGGATGCTTCATCCTTCACCGGATCCGAAGCCATCAACCTGAATCACATGTGTATCCTGCAAACCTGCACAACTCAAATACACATATCAAATACAAAGGTGAACCTAACTTAAACTCTTTGACACACATATCAAAACCATGATCGTACCGATCAAACCTAGGTCGATTGTACCAACAACTTCTTCATAAGTTAGACGGTTGAGAAGTTAATCCATGACTTGGAAAATTAATCCCACTAGATTGACTAGATTCAAGTATCTTTCATGATTTCCGATTTGTCGATAAAGGAATATTATCCTCTTCCTCTATTGCAAATAAAGGAATTCTCGTATCAACTTTATCTCTTATTGGGAATTTAGTTTAAAAAAAAATAGCATCTCTCGACTTTATATTACATATGGTTCAATCTTATTGCTTACCAATGAAAACATAATCCTTATAAGTACTAGAATACCTTACAAAATGCATTTCTTACCTCTAGGTCATAATTTTTCATATTGGTGAGTCTTATCATGAACATAAGTGGTTAACCTCCAAGGTCTCAAATTCTTAAATATAATTTCTACCTGTCCAATGTTTATATGAAGTAGATGGAACATATTTAGAAGACACTCGGTTAAGTATATAAGTTGCAGTTAATAAAGTATCTCCTCAATACGAAATTGACAAATTAGCTTGATCTATCATAGACCTAACCATATCTAGAAGAGTTCGATTTCTTCTTTCTATAACCCCATTTTGCTGTTGAGTTCCAGGGATAGTTAGCTATATAATGATCTCTTTCTCATTACACATTGTCTTGAACTGATTAGACAAATATTCACCTTCACGGTCAATTCATAAGGTCTTAACATTATGTTCCAATTGATTCTCAACTTTATTCAAGTAACGATTGAAGCAATCTAATGCATCAGATTTATGAGAATCAAATACATATGACTAAAATATGTGAAGTATCAATAAATATAATGAAATAAAAACTTACATTTCTATCCTTCACATTCAATGGATCATAAATATCCGAATGAATTAATTATAATGGTGATTCAACTCTAATAGTCTTACCAAATGGTTTTCTAGTTGCTTTTCCAGCAAGACAATGCTCATATATAGACAAGTTAGCTTTAGCATAGCACATAATAGATCCTATTTAGCTAATCTATTTATTTGTTTTTGTCTTATGTGTTCTAGTCTAGCATGTCAAACTTCATCATTAATATCAGGATCACTAGTAAGAGCAATGTTTAAAAAACAACCATCATTTTCATAATTATTATTTGATTCTACATCAAGAACCATTAAACCATATATTACGTAACTATTCCCAATTAACATAGAGTTAATGTGAAGTTCCACACAACGACTATAAAAGTTTACACAATAACCTAAATCAAGAAGACTATTGACGGAAACTAGATTTCGTCGAATCTCAAGAGCATACATGACATCATGTAGAAACAACATACGTGTAGGACCCTTAGCGACCGATTAGAGGGAGGTGAATATCCCTGCAAAACAAAGCGAACCTTTATAGATCTTTTACTGCTTAGTAAGAATTAACACTTTCATAAAAATAATTAAAAGATGAAAATTAAAAATAAGAAATACAAATAAAGTACTTGGTTACAATTGGGAATGTTGTTAATCTAAGGAAGTTGAAAGCTCAGTAAACAGTCTCCTTCAGATGGAGAAACCTCTTATATCGTTAATGGTTCGTAAACAAATAGTAGAACAAACCAAAAGCATTTACAAGTGCTCTCAAGTGATCTCTCTAAGCTTCTGGACCCAGGGCTATATTTATAGTCTTAGTCTAGCGCCTGGAAGGGTTCTAGGCGCTTAGGAGGGGATAAACTTTTATCCCCATCGCAACGGAATGCGTCACGTCGCATTCCGGATAACTTTTGGTTCCGGGCGCCCAAACCAGAAAGTCAACTTCTAGTTGACTTTTTAGTCGGGGTCTTCCACTCTGGTCTCGCTCGCATTGGTCCGAATTTTTTACTCCGGATCCACTAGTTGGGTGATCTTGGCCCTCCGTAACAGAAATCACCCGAACCCAACTTCCGACCTTTGAGCATTCTTCCGCTCCGGCCTTTGAACTCACCCGAATCAAACTAAGTCTTATTTGATCAATTCTGGTCGGATCAATTTTGGTTTGGATCAAACTAGTCTAGTTTACTAGTCTAGTTAAACTAACTAATAATTTATATTAGACGGAATATGTTTGAACCAAAACTAGTTTAAACTAAATTGATTTAACCAAATCAGTTAGAAGAGGAAAAAAACTTATTTAAAAAAACCTTGTTTTACGCATGAGAAAATTTTTCATGCTTTCTTTTCTTTTTGATTTTTTAAAATCAAAACTTTTCTTAGAGAATAATTTTGACTGAAAAAATTATTGTTCTTTCTTCACTTTTCGTGATTTTTCTATTGCAACTTCTTTGCCGCGACAAACATAGTTGTCACGACTATTAATCATCGGTCTTCCAATGTGGTTGTCAGTGCTCTCCGACCACAAAAGCTGATCGCTAGCCACCCGACGTTGTTGCCGACGAGCGAAACGTGCGTATCTGAATGACGCAGCCACGACCTTCTCTACTGTGATGAATACGGGTTTTGGTCTTTGGCTTAGTCGCAGGCCCGCGACGCAGTCGTCAGTGCGCAACTGTGAATATGAAAATGACAACATTGTTGTGATTTCCCGTCATTATATAAATCTGCTACTTGGGTAGAAATCACAACAGTTGCGGTTTCTCAGTTCTATTCCTCCAGTGTCATGCTTTCAGAACAGCTATCGCTCTGATATCATTGTTGTTTTTGAAATATAAAATACAGAAGTATGAAATCTGTAAAACTCGCAGTGATCTCCCGTAGTAGATCTTGATCTTCGTTTGTTGTCGGAAGAACGATCACAAACAAATTGGAACGCTCTTCCAGATTCACAAACCAAATCTCACTTAGGTATATTCTTCTTCGCTAATAACTTGCTCATACCTTTCTTCCCTTTCGATTCCTTAAACTCCTTAGACGCTTCTTATATAAAGACAAACGATAATAATATTGCCCATAAAGGAGGAAGATGAAAGATCATTATGAAATATTATGAAAGATTATTCTTAAAGAAAGAAGATGAAGGTAGAAGAGATACTCTTTCATCTTAGTTACTACTACCATTTTTAATTAAGGTCACTATGTGAAAAATGACTTTTTACTTCGCCACAATTTACTTCGTCAATTTAAATATATGAAGTAAAAGTGTATAAGCAACTGCGCTGCAAAAATCGACGAAGTATATACAAATATAGACTTTGCAGATTTAAAAACGCGGGCTTCGCTTTAAACTGAAATAAGCTATTACTTCAGAAATTTGTTAAATACCGAAGTAGTAACGTCGTGAATACATTTTTTAGTGTTTACTCCGAAGTAATAGTACAAGAGTTAACTTTTATTTTTACAAAGAGACTCTGACCACTTTTATTTCCCCCCACTTCCTTTCGTTTTCTTGGGTTAGGGCTTCCGATGCTCCTCTTCCGAAATTGAGTTGTTGGACCTCCTCTTCCTTCCCCTTCATTTCAGTCCTCTCCGTTCCCCCTCGTTAGGGCTTCCGATTTGGAGTCTTAGCTAGGTAACAGAGAGGAAGGTTTGCAGCAGTCAGCCAAAAATACACCGCCGCCCCGTTCACTGTGCCCTAAAAACGCCGACTCCATGCCTCTTCTTCTCGCGATCGCGGGCTCTCCCGGGTGGCAGTCGCCCATCGAGTCGGCGGAGCTCCTCACCGAAGACTCAAGCTTGGATCAAGTCTCGCATCCAGCAGCTGGATCTGTGGGGAACATTTGGATTCGGAGGGGGAGCACTGGCGGCGCGGTAGCACAAAGCGAGGACTTTCGGCAGAGGCGCAAGGACATGAAAGGCAAGTGTATCTACTGTGAAAACTTGAGATCTGTGAGGTATGGAGAGGTGGAAAACCTAGGGAGGGGGAGGTTTGGTATGGATTTCGACTGTTTTCTTCTTCTTCTGGCCGTTCTGATGGGATTTACTGGAGATGTTTCGATTTGCTTCATTTGTATATGCTTTCGATTGTTTTTCTTGTGGATGCATCCGATTGGTTTTTCTTGTGAATGTTCCGGGCTAGTTTTGCCTCTGTAGAGCTGTGTTTTGGTTTGAAGATTTGGCTGAAGGTTTTGTTTGGTATTCGATGAGTTTGGATCGAGGTTGAACTTTGAGTTTTTCGAGAAGAATGGAGATTAGTGTGCTGTGCGTTAAACTGCATGATACCTATTTGTTTTAATGTTAGATAGAGTTAATTGTGTGATTTGAGCTCTCAATGAAGTTTTG
>JBBMJZ010413106.1:5026614-5039332 GCA_037833815.1 Zingiber zerumbet | reverse complement strand
GATCAGTGAGTTTCGGTCAAAACCCACTAATAGACCTAAAGAGCTCCGATTGCACTCATTTCAGTTTCTATGGATTTCTAAAATTGCAAGGAGTTAAAATATGGTATCCATTATTTATTTTGGCTTTTTATAGATGTTAACAAGTAAAATCAAAGAATCGGCATAAAAGCCCACATTGGGTCTGATATGGACTCGAATCAAGCCCAACGTGGGCTTTTATGCCGATTCTTTGATTTTGCTTCTTAACATATATAAAAAGTCAAAATAAATAATGGACACCATATTCGAACTCTTTGTAATTTTAGAAATCCATAGAAACTGAAATGGGTGCAATCGGAGCTCTCTAGGTCCATTGGTGAGTTTTCACCGAAACCCACTAATCGACCTAGAAAACTCCGATTGCACCCATTCCAGTGTTTCTGTGAATTTCTAAAATTACAAGGAGTCCAAATATGGTTTCTATTATTTATTTTGGCTTCTTCAAATGTATTAAAATGTGATTAAAATTTGACTAATATTATTATCATGTTCTGCCGATAAAGAAGAAAAGAAATATAGTGAAGAAAAGAAAAAACAGTAGAAAGTCAAATTATCATGAGGGTAAAATAGGAAATGCATTTAAAAAAGTGCGCTCTTTAGTAAATACCAAAGTAGTATACACCTTTTGGTAAATCTAAATTTCTACGTACGTCCTTTAGTAAATTGCCGTAATAAAATAATAAAAAAAATTGCCGCTTGATGATTTAAAAAATGCTCTTTTAATTTTTGTACTAATATTTTTTTTCATTTCTAAAAAAATGTGACCAATAAGTTTAGTACTTGTAAAGTTACAAATATCATAAATAAGTTTGATTTTACGGAAACAAAGGAGAACGCAAGTTTCATTTGTCTATAAATTGGATAATTTTTTTACGAAAAGGATTTTTTAAAAAAAAAATAAAATGAAAATTCCGATCTGCAATCTTTGGAACAAGCGACCCGCGATCATTTATCCTTCCTACTACCAACTGAGCTAAGTCTGATTAATTAATCGATACTATCTTATTAGTTGATAATTAATAGGTATTCTTTGTAAGAATAAAAATAGTGGAGGTCGAAAAATTAATAAAACAAGGGTTCCGACCTGCCGGATTCGAACCAGCGACCTAAGGATCACCTGCAACAACTACAACTACAGTCCTCCGCTCTACCAACTGAGCTAAGGTCGGTATTGATGAAAGGAGCTATGATATGTTTTATTAATACATAACAAATAAGGATACTAAGAAAAAATAATGGAGGTCCGGGGAATCGAACCCCGTGCCTCTCGCATGCGAAGCGAGCGCTCTACCATATGAGCTAGACCCCCGTTGACTACTTTACTCACATTTACTTTTAAATTCATATTAATATCCGTTTCTGAGACCTTACAAAAGCATCTTTTCAAAAGAAAAAAAATCGGGGCATTCCGAGAATCGAACTCGGGACCTCTCGCACCCAAAGCGAGAATCATACCACTAGACCAAATGCCCTGATGCAAATGTTTTTCGTATTTATTTATATATGTATGATTATAATAATTGCATGTCTTTTTTACACAACTCCACTTATATCGATACATTGCAAAATAGACTCAAAATATAGTAATTCCTAAATTCATTAACAATTTCCATTTTATTTTATTGTTGAATCCTTTATACTGTCGGATAATTTGCCTTAGTATGATAATGGTATCAGCTAATTCTTATTTAAACTTAAAATTAGATCAAGTTTTTCAGCGTCTGTCGGCCTCAGGATGCTAGAGGTTATGAGACCTAAGCTCTAGTCAATTGCACCACCACCCTATTAATCCCTTTGTCCTTAATTTATTATTAATCTTTTACTAATTCATTGGGCAATTAATTAATCTAACTCATTACAAGGTGCATGTTTGGCTAAGAGTCCTCAAGGGAAGATCATAGGTTTTCAAAGTTTAACTCGATCCCAAAGTGTGGAAAACAAGAAACAAATTGAAATGGCCTTTCACAAATCATACACACTACTGAACTGTGGCAAAAGGCGATAACGCTCGCCCCCAGCGCCCCCGCCGACCACGCCCAAAGTCAGTGCGAGGAAGATAAATCACGGTAGCTCGCACGGTTAGTACGCAGTGGACTGAATTTGCACAGGGATATAGGAAATTAATCTCCCGCTGCCCCGCGATTGGAACCCACGATCTCATGTATACACACTACTGAACTGGATGGGCTGTGAAGTGGAGACGATCTGAGGATGACCTTTTCCATCGCCGTTGCTGGATGCAAAGGCCCTTGATGAGAAGCGACTCGTGTGAGGAAGGAGCCCAAGGACGAGCTTGAAGTCAAAGATGCTCTAGAATCTCCAACTGCGATTGGCTTTCCCTTCCTCTCCTCTCGCATGAGTCACTTGCGTATGCGATCACGCCACCTGAAAGAAACTTGTTTTGAATGCCCAGAACCCTTATTCTTATCCCATTGATCTTCAAGGCGGCGAGGCGGCCACGGAGCCCCTCGAAACGTGAATCAAACAAGTGTTGCCTCCTCGATCTCCAAGAGCCAGAGAAACAAAAGTGATCTCAGCGCAGTCGAGGAAAAAGCGTACAAAGCAGTGAACATCAATCGAAACAAGGAGCTCAGAGCCTTCGGCGTCCACAGGATCCGCATGAGGAGGATGCGGAATGTCCTCGGTCACATCCAGCGACGGAAAAACGCGCACTCCTACGCTTATCGCCTTGCGATCTGCGTTGAGAGACGTGATTGGCCGGCACAATCGCCCGGGATAAGGCAGCGCTGCAGGTGCGTCGTGGAGTTCACTCGCCAGTAGAAAGGCCGCACCCTTGGGACCCGGTCGGGATCGTTGACTCCCGTTGCTGGGTGGGTTGGAAAGTAGGTGGAATGTTTTTGTAGATTGAAAAGGGCGAGGTCCGGTTTCGGGAGAGCGACGACTCTAAACCCTGTCCTCGACTGCAGGCCACGGGCCACAGATCTGCTGGGATGGAGCTCAGCTGTGTGGCTTCTTCCTCCCGTACCCTCTCGCTGCTCTCCTCCTCCGCCGGTCTTCCCTCTTGCTCCTCTTCTTCGCCTTCTTCTTCCTCCGCTTGCGGCTCGTGGGCCCGCGAGAGGAGGAAGGCGGCTGGATGGACGTCGATCAAGGCGTCTGCCGAGGGGAACCGCGAGACAATCGACGGATCGGAGTCCAGGCGCGGGGGGTTCGCCGCTGGCGGCGCCGCCGTGGAGGTCTCTGCATCGCCGGCGTCCGTCAGCACCACCAACACGACGGTCATCGACCGGAGCTTCTCCGCCGGCGGGGACTCGGAGTTCCCCGTGTGGGATAAGATTGGCGCCATCGTGAGGGTCAGCTACGGGATAGGTTAGAGTCTCCTCCTTGCCTCTGACTACGCCAACCTAATCAATGATTTCCTTCCCGAAATCGACTTCGATAACTAAAGTATTGATATTTATGCATGAGGGTTCGATTTTTACACTAATTGTGGCTTGAAGATTTGTGTTCTTCAATTTATATATGTTTATATATGAGGAAACAGAATGGAAGAAAGGGGGACTTAACTTGGTTGGATCATCAGGAATCTATGGAGCCATGGCGCTTGCAGGGAAGTTCATATGCTCCATCACTGGGATTGATGCAACGGGAGGATTCCATCTCTCACTAGGAGCGATACTAGATGGTCTGGGCTATGCTGCTCCACCTATCATGGCTTTGCTCTTCATCCTAGATGTGTGTAGAATTATACCGCTTTGTTTGCTTACCAGGTCTAATTCTGAATTTAATCTGTTTATGATCTGGCTGACTGCTGCTTTCCTATGTTGGTCTTTTCATTCATTTGATAGGACGAGGTGGTGAAGTATTCGCCCCATGCTCGCGCTATCAGAGATGTGGAGGACGAGGAACTTCGAAGCTTCTTCTACGGCATGTCACCGTGGCAGGTACCTTACACAATTGGTGGTTTCTAGTATGTACGAGTCAGACTTATGATAAAGCTCGACAAGCAACATTCATCTGGATTCTGGGATTTGATATTTTTGCAGTTCATACTCATTGTCACAGCAAGTTCTATTGGGGAGGAGCTCTTCTATCGGGTTGCTGTTCAGGTATTCCTTAGGAGAAATCTAAGTCTAATATAGTGCTAAAAGGGCATTCTCTCCGTCAGCTAACTGGTTCTTTACTTATACCAAGCAAGGATGGACTTCAACTAATTGTGTCTATCAGGAAAACAGAAATGGGACTATGGATAAATTTAGTTACTTAGTGTTCCACTGATCCAATTTATCAAATAACAACTGCCTTTGATACCACTAGACCGGGTTTGAGAACTCCTTGTACAAGAGAAATCTCAATCATTTTAGACTTTTTCTCAAGTCATTAGAAGGAAAAAGTAGAAAACCTTACTAAGCTATGCTAGGATACCTTTTTAACTCAACTTCTATGAAATTGTTGTAGGGCGTATGAGAGGAGCTCTACTGTTTTTGCCCTTCTAGCAATGCTCGTCAAGATTGTCCCATATCAGTTATGTCATTCTTCATGTGTGTATATACTCATTTGTCTAAGCTTGCATACTTTTACAGGGTGCATTGGCTGGTATGTTTTTAAGGGGCACTGAACTCATGAAAGATGCACACGGGATTGCATGTTTGGTATACTATCAGTCTATATGATTTTTCATTTTACTGATTATATAAGTGATAGCCAATTAATCGAGTATAACTTTCCCTTCAGACTGGCATGCTGCCTCTCTTTGTCCCTTTTGCTCAAGCCTTTGCAGCAGTTATAACTGCCACTCTTACCGGATCTCTTTATTATGTTGCAACTGCTCCTAAAGGTTGGTTGCCGGATCCACCCTTCGACATGCATGCACACGTAAATTGGCCATGAAAACCAGCTCATAGATCTTTGTTATTTTTTCAGATCCCACTTATGTGGTTGCACCAGTTTTGAGTTCTAGAACTGGCCGCGAAGATCTCAAAAAGCTTTTTGCAGGTTAGTGAACTGTTCTTGCCAAAAAAAGGGCAAAGGATTGAAGAAAACATAATCTTTTGATGGTATTACTTAAACATTAATCTTTCGAAGGAATTACTTGAACTTAACATGGCAGTGTTTTACACAGCTTGGAACGAGAGGAGGCAAATGAGGAAGATATATTCGCCCCTTTTAGAAGGACTGCTGGCCCTCTACCTCGGATTTGAATGGATTCAGGTTGGACAACTTTTCTGTATGCAAAGATGAGCAACCATCTCCTTTTGCTACCTTTTACGAATTGAACCAAAGTAAAACAAAAAATTGTGATTGATTTGCAGACCGATAACATTCTTGCACCTATGATCACACATGGGATTTACTCTGCTGTTGTCCTCGGCCATGGACTCTGCAAAATCCATGACCACAGGCGGAAGCTCCGTCAGAGAATCCAGCAAGTGAGATCGGAATGGAAGAATGCCAAGTCATAAGGTGAATTTTTTACCAAATGACTTCAAGACGAACAATTGATCAAGAGTAGATGCTGTTGACTGTGAGGCATTGCAACAATCCAAATAACCGATCAGCAAGAGTACATGTTGTAGACTGCAAACTTTGAAAGAATCTGAATAACCGATAAGCAAGAGCAGTTGTGGACCGTGAGCAATTACGTTGTGACATACGACAAAGTAGCTGCCAAGGAAATGTACAATAGGACATACAACAAAGTGGCCGCCAAGGAAATGTACAATAGGTTAACATGTAGGGATGTTCAGAGAGGTTTTGTTCTACCATTCATCTTGTAGATTCATCACTTTGCTTCCACAGGAATATGAAGCTTATGATGTTACAGCTACTTTGTCAAGGGGAATGTTTTCTTTCTTGCGATAACCTATTTTGTAATGAAAAAAAGATACTTGCGTGATCCAACAAGTGTCTGAATCATTTTCTGTCCACCACGTAATGTGCTCAAAAAATAATTAAAACAAATTTGTCTCTCTTTGTGAAAAAAGTGTCCTCTATATATATATATATATATATATATATATGAGAATGAAGGAGTAAGGAAGAAGATAAGATAAAGGACTATTTTGGACTTAGCCTGAGAGATGATTCAATTTATACTTTAAATATTAAAAAAGATTGAGTAAGGAAGAAGAAGATGATAAGAAGATAAATGACTATTTTGGAATTAGCCTGAGAGATGATTCAATTTATACTTTAAATATTAAAAAAGATTATTAACTATTATTATCTTAAATATAAAATATTACATAGAAAAGGTTTAATAAATATTTCCCGTGGGCATATTAGGCCTGCAGGCCTAGCTGAACTGAACAGCTTCCGTCAATGCAAGAAGTCCTAACAAACAACTTCATTCAAAGGAACCCAACTCTTTTCACAATAAAATGATTAACCAGGCAACTCTTTTCACAATAGAGGATATCGTAGTGCAAAATGTAATTAATTCCTAACAAACGGCCAATCACATCAAATTTCCATGAAGTGAACAATAATGGAGGATCGAACAAAGTCACTCCACATAATTAGATTTTCACGGAAATTCACATCAAAGCATGACGGGAAGCGCACACAGTGACTATAGGAAAAGTACAAGGATATAGATGTTCTCTAGTTAGAGTAACTCATCATCTAAGTCGAAGCTGGTGATGGTGGAACGTCGGGAGATTGACTCTGGGAGATGGAGATCAACTTAGATCTGTACTTCTCTGTCTCACTATTAACTTGTTGATTTGCCATGCCAACCTCAGTTGAGTTTACAGGCAACACATCAGAGGTGAGGTTATTTTCTGGTGGTGTTTGAGAGATTGCAATTAGAGACTCCCGAGCGAGTTCCCGTGAAACCGGTGTTGTGGAGGTGATGGAATCCATTGTAAGCTACTTAATCTGTAAAAGGAATGAAATGTTACTGTTCAATAGGGAAATGGTAATTCCTTAGACTAGTAGTTTGAATTCATTGAGAACATTTGTAAGAATCAAAACACCACATGCCACTTTCCCAACTTCATGGTAAATCATTTACAATGCTATTAGCGATCTGCACAGATTTCCAGAGAGTTGAGTGACAAATTATATTCAGTTGAGAAGATTCTATTAACTACCTGCCCAGAAGATTATTAACCAAGTTGAAAAGTATTGAGATTTCCTATTATTCCAACCCGGAACATCGACTAAATAGAACAACTACTTGGATTAGAGTAAGAGTACTTAGGATCAGTTATGAATCTTTTTCAACATTAAGCTTCAAATAGTCTCTCCTAGTATTGGTTGAATTGTACTTAAGTGATCCTCCCGCTATCATGTAATGGATGTCAAGCTTACAAACTGTTACCCATGCATTTGGGTTAAGAGACTGCAATAAGAGAAAGAAGTCTGCACCAAGAAAGGCATTCCACAATTCATATCAACCCAGAGTTCAAGGCCCTCTATATTATTATATTAATGGGAAATAAGAGAAAAAAGTCTGCACCCTGAAGGGCGTTCCACAATTCATATCAACCCAGAGTTCAAGGCCCTCTATATTATATTAATGGGACATAAATTTCTTCCAATGAGCAACCTGAAATGTTCTTCGTCCAAGAAATCAAAAGATAAGACTTCAGCAATGAACTCAATTTGTGAACAACATTGACTAGGGGATTTTTATTTGATCTTCCATGAAGCTCTAAGCAAAGATTCCAGAGTGTGACCATTTAAGAAACAAAATTGTGAAGTTACTAAAACCAAGAGAGTAAAATATTTCTCAACTATTTCAGAAACCCAAATGTCCAGTGTGATTGGTCTAATCTCCAGACTAAATATCTCCAGTCCAAAATGCAAGTTGAAACTAAGACTATCAACAATCATGTTCATCATGTGTATTTAACATTTTAAGAATTAAACAACGAAATCTAGTTTTGGAACAAAAAGGAACTCCACCAATTCGAGAGATCTTCATTTAGTTAACCACTTATTCAGAAGATTGGCTAGAAAGATCTCACTCGTTGAAAAGTCAGTGTTGATTCTATATTCCTACCATCTTTATCAACTCGAGCAAATTGTCCAGCTTATATTGCAAGTTGGCATTTTAAGAAGCATAAACAGGTAATCTAAAATAGCTGGTGAGATGACCATGAGCCGTTTCATGCAATCCTACCATCTCCACGAGAACACATCATCTACAAAGTATACTTAAAGTATATGCGATCTACTAAATAAAATTATATTTAAACTTTCTTATATTTTTGTTTAAATTAGATTTCAGTAGACATAGGCTATGTTTATAGATTACTTTATGTAACACTTGGGTATTATAAACCCATGTATGTTTCAAAAATTACCCATAAATTTCCTATCATATTTTATTATTATTTCAAGCATTCAATCCACTACAATATTAATCGTAAGCCCCTTCCCACAATCCTACCATCACAAAAACGCATCATCAAAAAAAAGTATATTAACCATATGAGATCAATGATCCAACATCGATGCTGTACTATAAAATCAACTTTATGATTCCGAGCAAATTATCCAGGTTGTATTGCAAAAGTAAACAGCTTTAAGCAACATTACCAATACAATCTAAACCTAATGTTTCATAAACGTTCTACAAAGGATCCACCCATCTAAACAAAAAACGCAAAATGCATCGAACTTGAGGAAACTGAAACAATTACCAACGTTAATATCCACTCATCAGAAACCACCAAACCAACGGATCGAACGAGCGGAAAACATAAGAAGCACAAATCCACATCTAGAAAAATAAACTCAGGTGCAGAAACCCCAAAAAGGTGTGTGTGTAAAGCAATCGAAGAAATGAAACTGGAACTCTCTGAAAAAAAAATACTTACAGCAACCGCGACGAGGAGATGAATCCTACTTCCTCCTCCTCCTCTTCCGCCTGGTGGTTCAGATGAAGATGCGACGACGATGAGGACGCCGCGGAGGAGCCTGCGATCGGTAAGAAGACGAAGGTGGAAAAAAAAAAGGCAAGTGGCGTGCTGGCAAGAGAATCGTCTTAAATAAAGAAAATAAATAATTGCTGGGATTGTCCTCCTCTTCCTCTGGGCCCCACCATACTGACGTCGAGCAAGGGCCGGAGGAAGAAGATAAGTTAAGGAAAAAAAAGTCGGTCGTTTCAAATCTGTGCTATTATAAGCTTCCCAGCAACGGCACCGCGTCGCGGGTAGCCCGGGCGTGTATCGAATCAGAAGGCAGGTAATGTTTTGGGTAAATACTGTCTGTTGCATTAAAATGAAAAATTAATGGCTCGGTAAACCGGTTTAAACCCTACGCTTATAAAAAAAAAAAAAAGGTAAAAGAAAGGATAAGTTGCAAAAGCCTTCCAAAATGATTAAAAAATCCATCGGTTATTTTATTTTTAAAATATTTTTACATATTTAAAATTAGGCAGGATAGATTAATGTTCTAGTGATTCCGATGTCTATAATTGATCTCGGCCAAAAGTGAGGAAGATAGTTAGTTGAAAAGATAAATATGATGATAACTATTTAAAACTCTAATTTAGTAAAAGTGATTTTGAGTGGTGTTATTATTTGTCTCTTCGTAAATCTTAAAGTGTGTCCAAAAAAAAATATATCATAAAAGATACTATGATACATTTTCTAAAATGAACTCACAATCTCTGTGTTTATCAGAAAGGAAGTTTCTAATGTACAACTTGCATGTAGGAATATTCTCTATCCTGCATGACGCAAAATGTTAAAAAGAATATAAGGTCATTGAGTTGAGGGATCTACCATATGCTTATATGGTCAACCGATTGAGTTCCTCCTGTGACCCGATCAACAATCGCTCATAAGGATTAGTCGATCAAACTTATATAGTGTTATCGGGAACTCATCCTTCACTCAACCCATTTGTTTTAGTCAAAGGATTCAATCATAGCAAATGTCCATTCTGTCCAATCGAACTATAGTTCCAATCTGCTGGACTACTCGACATGACTGGTTAATCGTGGTATCTTCAAGTGGCAAATAAGTCTTAACTACGGAGAGTGTTGACTCGTTGTCTTAAGTTATCTATCAATATTTAGGGACTTGGCGTCCGACCGACCTAATGGAACAGTCGGATAATCTCTCAGCCGCGATGATCAACTACGTTAGCTTCAAATGTTGACCTTTTTTGACTTTTACCTCCATGCCAGTCAACCCTCTTGACTTTAACCTCATCCAGAAGCTCCACATCATCCGCCATATCAATAAGAATGCATGTAATGCGTATTGATCTTGTTTGGAAAGTGAGAGATGAACTATTGATGAGTTGTTTAGGAGGTTGACTCGAAGAAAGCTTTCAACTGGAAATGCCTAAGAGTATAAGTAGGAGGAAAAAGATCGTCAGTAAATAGGTCAAGGAGTCCCTAACACAGTTACTCTAATAGTCAAATCAATATCTAAGATAGAAGAAAAACAGTGGAATAAAAAGTGAGCACGTGTACTAACAAATTTGCGCCAATGGAAGACCTCTTTTATAATATCCCGGTAATCTCAGCGTTAATGAGGCATCATGTCACTGTTAGACATTATGCCTAATCGTTATACTTTTGGTGTATCCAATAATCCCATCGTGGGTGTCGGAGGAGTATTTCGCTTTTGTGCAATGATACAGTCTTCCTGACTCTCTGACAAATCCATGTGAATTATTAATGACTAGGTGGGTTCATGGGCCATAAAGCCTTATGGATCATTGGTCGTCTATCCAACTAGTAGGGAGATGGATCAAGAACAAAGGAGCTCATTTTCGGTTGGGGGTGACTAGGCCCGTAAGTAACTAAATGGAGACCTAACCTCTATGACATCCAAGTGAAGAGCCGAGTCATTGGGATGTCCGATCAGTATCAACTGAGCGGAGACCCGCAAGTAGTCGAGTGGAGAGCTAGGCTTCAATGACATTTGAATGGAAAGTTAGGTTCTGAGATGCCTAATCGACATTAGCCGATCAGAGTGTGATAGGACTTAGGAGTGTAATAGGGAGTAGAACCTTGGCATCCAAGTGGGGTGCAGAACTCACCGGAATGTCCGACTGACACTAGCCGCTCAACGTGGGAAGATTTCATCAGATAAGTTACTCAGTTTCAATTCACCTATTTAGACTTTGACTGTCCTCTATCCTGGCCTATTGATCTTCAAACCCTACCTGAGAGCTTCTCATCATTCATCATATGGAGCCCCATATAATTAACCCACCCAACAATCATATGCAGGGAGTTAAATCAGAAAATTGAACATGCCATCACTTGGAGGTAATTAACCATTCACCGTATAACGTATTATATCGATAGAGAAATATTTATTGATCACCAATTACTTAGTAATTTATCTATAAGAAAGGAAAACAGCGTAGAAAAAAATAAAAAGAGCTAGGAGTTACAATTCTCAAATTGTAAATTAAACTAAAGATTAACCAACAAATTATTTCCTTAAACTTCCTCAATTACTGTCATTTGTTCCTTCATAGTAATCGTCTTCGTCTTCGTCACCACCATCGTCATCGTCATCATCGTAGTCGTCATCATCATCACCGCCGTCATCATAGTCGGCAGTATCCACATCGTGCTCTGGTGCAGGCGCCGGCGTATCCACATTGTCGTAGTCCTCATCATGACTTTTTTCTGGTGGAAACGAATCATCAGTGACCGACGGAAGAGGCGCAGGAGGACTCGGAGTTTCATGCAACGGCGGGGGAGGAAGAGCCGCCTTAGACGGCGGAGAGACAGACAGCGGCGGAGAGACGGTGAGCGGCGGCGATAAGTCTTTTCCACCGCCGCCGCCGCCACCGGCGGATGCGCAGAGACCCCGGATCAACGAAGGCGTGTAGGGAGAGAAGTCCGGAAAGTAGTAGGGGACGTGGAGGAAGCAGTGCTGGTGGATCCCCATGATGGAGTCGCAGCAGGCGGGGCCAAACCGAAGGCGGCCGGCGGGGTGAGGGGCGAGCAGGTCCAGGGTGCACCGCGTCTTCGCCCCGAATAAGGCGAGCCAGCACTTGAAGTGCTCCGCCGGCGACAAGAAGAAGAGCTCCCTTCGCGACGCCGGCCGCGCAGCCGAGCACATCACCCAGGTGGAGAGGAGGAGGAGGAGGAGGAGCGCGGGGGATCGCTTCATGGCGTTGTTGTTGAAGCGCTGGCATTGCCTTCTCGGCTTACGCATTAATATACACAGTCTCATCCCATGCGTTGCTGTCTGCAGGTAAGTTATTATTATTATTATTATTATTATTATTAGTTACGTCCCATTAATTTCTGATTAATTGATGTATTAGATCGTGTGGTTGAAGTTAATTAAGGAGGAGGTTTTGGGCTTTGAATTTAATGAGGGGAGTTAAATGGAAGGAGGGGATAGCGCTCGTCTGGGGCTTGCTTTAACGTACCGGATCGGATTCCCAGACGTTAAATAAAATTTTTAAAAAATAATAAAATTCTATATATATATATATATATTTTATACAGTGCGCGCTGCGCGTCGCGCACCGTATCAGTGTTTTTTTTATTTTTTTATTTTTTTATTTTTTGAATTTAAAAAATTAAATATTTCTTTATTTAAAATTTAATATATAGATATATCCCTTAAATACATTACAATACTCAATAAATACTTAAATTAATTTTATTTTAATTTTTTTAAAACCAAACACTATAACCTAATTGGAAAGTCTAAACCCTATAGGTAAAATCTAAAAAAAAAAAGTTTTAACACTATAACCCAAAGCCTGAACCCTATAAATAAAA
>JBBMJZ010413106.1:4990885-5015156 GCA_037833815.1 Zingiber zerumbet | reverse complement strand
TCAGACCTCAAGCATTAGCTTAGTCCCTTGTCCTCATTAGAACTAATCTAATTGAAACATTTCGTTGTTATTTTTTAATCTAAGCTCATTTAATTAAACAATCCTAATTAATCTAGTAAACCAACCAATAGTTTGAACCAAATCGAAATTTACTTGGACCAATCCGATGAAACGGGTTCATAGAACTTCATCTTCTATTTAATCAATCAGATTTTCATTTAATCAATTCAATTGAATATTAAATAGATTGATTAATTGATTAATTCTTCTCAATGAAAAAAACTTTTTCTTTGACAAGTGTTTTTTTTTATAAAACTGAATTTATTTATTTTTCTTTTTATTTAATAAAATCAAAAAATTTCTCAAAACACCATGCTTCGTCATTTTTCTATCATGCCCTATTTCCCATAGTGAACATGGTGGTCGGTCGATCACCGGTCTTCCAACGTGATCGCTGATGCTTGTTGGCCACATACGTCGATCACAAGCCATCTTGGGTAGTCGTCGTTGTCCTCGACAATCCCGACGATGGTAAAACTCTACGAAGCAATACTCCGTTGGCAATTATTTCAACATCAAACAGAGGTAGTCATCATGCTTTTACAATCTATGCTAATCTAAGCTCTGATACCATTATAGCATGTTCTAAAGCATGAAATGAAATCAAATGTAAACACTTACATCGAACGATGACAACCGGCAAATCGTGTTCTTCGTGCTTTACCGACGAAAGAGCAATCACAAATTAACCAAAGGGCCCTTCAAGCTTTCACAAACTAAATCCCAATTTTGAATCTCTGTTCTTCCTCTTCTGATCCTTTTATAATTTTGATGTTGTATGCGTTACTTGCGTGCAATAAAAGGTCGTAATTGTCTTGCATTACTGCCGCAGCAGTGACTCCTTGGAGGCGAGCTCAACAAGAAGCGTTTCAAGCACAAGATAATGCCAATAGGCCGACAGTAGTGTCGCAACTAAAGCTCTCCGCTTCACAAGTCGTGTCATCATGTATCTTACTAAATTTTTTTTTTTGTCATCTGTTTTTTTTTCCTTTTTTTCATCATCTGTCTAATTTTTTCTTATACTTGTATGAAAACTCAACAAAAAAAAAAATTGTATCAACATGTATCTTGCTTTGGGCATACAGCATATGCTTGTTATGTTGTTCAGTTAGGAAAATAGGCAAATATTAGAAGAGGATCATAAAATTAAGGGGGGTTCGATGCCCAAGTCCAGCAACAGAAAAAAGAAACAAAATGTAAAGAATTAATGTTTTTTTCAATAATGTATTTAAAGTGCAATGAAATTTCATAAAAAACTTAGAATTGAAAAAAAAAAATGTATCATGCATCAAATATTGCTGTAACAAGCCAAAATCAACCAGCGCATTTTTTTTTTTTTTTTTACGTCTGCCTCATTTTTTTTCCCACGTTGTGTTAATAATATTTTCTTTTGTAGGTCCTAGCTCGGTGTGGGCAGCTGCCCACACGGGCCTGTGCTGATTCTGCCCATGCTCCCTTTCCTTTCAAATAAAGTAACATGTTAATGCATCGTCCTTTCCTCCCAAATAAAAACAACATAATTCCTCACCCTTTCCCTTTCCCTTTCCCTTCTATTAATGAAGCTTCCCTCACCCCATCCAAACACAGACTAAATGCAACACTTTCAGCTTTTTCTACTAGGGAAGCTTTCCTTGTTAAGCATGAATCCATAACACTTGCAGACAGCAATTTCGCACACCACACCAACCAAAGGGAATCAAATTGTTCAGACTCGAACATGACCAATGAGTTGCTAACGAGCAAGGAGTCTATACGAAGGTAAGTCCTCAATTCGACTGACACTCTTTATAAGAAGCTCCTGCTCCAGTCGACGACGTGTGGACTTCATCACCATCTGGATAAACCAGCAAGAGTTAACAGACACAAGTACAACATTATTATTTTGAACTTGATGAATGAAGTAAGTCCGTTGGTCCTATCTACTATAGCTTGATTACAGTCAAAAGAAGACATTTTTAAATTAATTTTTGTTCATTCAGTCAATTTCTACCTCTGAACTTGGTGAGTTCGTTTGTTTACTGAAAAAAGATCTGCTGTGTAGTTCAAGCATATTGTGTAATTTTGAAGCTCAAAGAAGGTCGAGCATACACAGCCATAGTAAAGAGATCCTACACTTCAGGAGGTGAAATTTTCAAATTTAACTCTTATTATAGAGAACAAAATCACATACGTTGAAGTCCATGTATGAGGCATGCATAGTAAGCCATTGCTGATCCATCAACATGAAAGCTATGCAATACATTATGTCAAAAGCTTGGTCATTTTCTGTGACAAGAGCACAGTCACATAAGTCAGCACATCAAACATCTAAAAACAAGTCAAAGTTTAATAATTCTTCTTGATCAACAGATCAGTGAGTTTAAGAAACATGATGGATGAAAACTGGGATAAGCATGCAAGAGATTGAAATTTTCATTGTGCCCACCTTAATGATAATTTTGCATTCCAGAAGTTGGATTATTCAAGTTAAACTTAACTCAAGAACACAGAGGATTACATTATGAACAATATGATTTCCTTGTCAGAACTATGATTCTGTACAGAAGGATAATCAAATGACTAAATTGTTACATGAATCAACTGATACTCTAATTACAACTATTTTACAAAAATGGGCACATAAGCGCCTTATACATTCATAGATTATCCAATGAGGAATCACATTTAATCAAATTATTGCCACATAAGATATGAACTACATCAATCTCTAGCTTGTCAAAGTCTGATTAATTCCTAAATTACTAATGTATGATAAAATCAATTTCAGTCAAATCAACAAACAAGTAGCATATTATATATGAATTGTGTATGTTGGTTAACATGTTTTGTTATATATTATGTGCTTTGCAACCACACAAAGCTCTTAAAACATAGTAATATACATTCATTTTGAGCCTATTTTCTTCTTCCATGGAAATGGATTACAATTTACAATAGCCAGATCAAACTGTGTGCATGCCACTTGATAAGAGTTATTGATAGTTAAATAGTTATATACGTTAAGTTTAGTCTCAAATGGAAAATTTTAGTTAGAGGGTTTCATGAAGTAATCTTCTTTAGGAAGAACATACACTATTTTTCCCCTCTGAAGTTGTTACAAAGCATGGACTTGTTCATTTTTACACATAAAAAAGAATATAGATTTCAAGAAAAGGGTTTTCAAAAGTATCGGAGTATCGAAAAACATGGGATGACTTTTGCTAACAGAGGAAATAGGAGAGAGATTATTATACATACATAAATGGACGAGAGATTGGAGGCACTCCTCTTTCACAATTTTCTAATTTTTCTCTTTTTTCTGAAGTTGATATGTTACTAGATTCTGCCTTAACATTTGGTGTGCATGATTTAAGATAAAATTAGGTATAATCTGTCTCTTCCAACGTCTCCTCTCAGAGTTGATGTCAGTCTGTTAGATTTTTACTCAGTCTCTTCTGACATCTTCTCCATCGCTTGAGTGAAGAATCAAAACCCAGAATTTCTCCACTCAAGTAAATGATGAAAGTATAATCTCACTTTTGTTAGGACTATTTGAATAATTACTCTATGCATTTATTCTATTATCCTCTTGCTCTCGAGTAGATGTGAGAACTTTTACTCAATATCCTCCTTGATAACCTCATCTTACGGTGTAATAGCAAAATTACTCCACACACCTAGATACATATAAGAGAGAGGAGATTGGTCATCCCTAAGCTGGGGAGCACTAAGGAGCAGTGCTAGTTGCATAGGCTCTTGCTTTTGCTCTTCTTCTAGGGATCCTCTGTGTGGTCAAGTCTTCGTGGTGGCATTGTTCTCAATCCAACTGATTCTCTGATAATACTCATTGCTTAGGAATCTTGAGTCAGAGAACTAGGAGCGGGTTAATGGATAGTGGCCTAGATACATAAGATACATAAAAAGGGGAAGGAGGACCATAGAGCAGAAATATTTTAACACTTGTATTATATTGGTCAGCCAATGTATATTAGTTGGCCAAATATGAAACAAACGTATGCATTATATTAAAATTAGAATGTCTTTCATTTCATTTCTTAGAGTCTACAGTTTGCAACATAAGAACGTGAGCCATGTATGTAATCCTGTTTTCTATGTTAAAAAAAAGTTCGCAGTTTTGAACAAAAAAAAAGGTTGTTATTCATACCTGAAAGTAACTTCAAAAAGACAGCTGCAATAAACGATCTGGGTCTGGCTGCAGTCATTACAAGAGTTCATTAGTGACCCTGCTAGAATTTCATTGTGCTTTCGACAATGTAAACATGGTGGTATTTCAACAGATGCTTTGAGTGAATCATCTATACAGTTCTTTAATTTAGCTTAGTTAAGAAGTTAGTGAAATTATATACGGATGAAGTACAAACCGAGCTGAAGATCAAGCATTTGTATGAGCATGAATGTGATATTAACACCAGCTACTGCAAAAGGGTATTCCCATATTGCACGTTCTCCATTCTGTTTTTGGAGAAGATCTTGAAAGGATCTCTGTGAGAATAGTAGTTCAGCATCAGTTAACTAAAGAACAAAAAACATCAAGTTTGCTAGCGAGAAAACCCGCTCAAACATGCAAAATGTTACCAGAATCACTTGATATAATTTGACAAACAGAACCCAACAGACAGTTCTTGACTGAAACTGTATAAATATACCCCGCTATCCATAGGCCTGTGCAGATTTTCATTTACTAAAAAGTGTCTTTAAATTCAAACAGGCAATTCTTTCCTTGATTGAAATTGCTGAAACATATCCTGCCATATAAAAGCCTACATGGGTTTCTACTCGTAAAAGAGTCTCCGGGCCAAGATATCCTGCCAGATAAAAGCCAAAGTTTCGGTCTTTGAAAGGAGCGATACTATTCCGGTATCGTGCCAACATTTTGATGTATGATGCCAGTGGCCAATTGGAGGTAGGGGAAGAAAATGAAAAGGAAACTATGACGTCCATATATTTGGAATGATACAGTTTTGGCATTATCTTGTATGTACACAAGCTAAATAATAATAATTTTGTTTCAACTCATCTTGATGTGTGATGTAGCATACCAAGAGATGTCAAGTATTGACATGACATGATATTTATTATTGACATGATTGACACAACAACATAAATGGCATTATCTATGTCGAGTAGCATTGGATTTTAGTAATTCATGAAAATGATATTTTTCAACAAGACCATTTGGCACAATATGAGATTTAAAATAATGCCTAGGACTAGAATATAAGAAAAATTTAATCTTAACTGTAAGTGACTAGGCCAAAGAAATTTGTGCAAATATCAAAAGAATGTCCCTTTCATCAATACTAAAGGAGGGCTCTTTCATCAAAAGGGAGCCCTTGTATGTCTCCTTTATCCCATTAATAATAGAAATTTAAAAATGATTATAATAATAATAATAATAATGATAAAATAGATTTATTTTTAAATTAAATCTTAAATTTTGTAATATTTTTTTCCTGAAAACCTATAAAAAAAATAGATTTTAATAATAAACTCAAATTAGACAGATCCAAATTTAAATTTGTAAAAACTGAATTTGTGAGATTCAAAACTTTTGAATAAATTGTTATAGTTTACTATCCTGAATTTTAGCTTCATAAATTGGAATTTCATTTTAACATTTTGTAAAGATTTTATAAACCTAAAGTTTACAATAGAATTTATAAAATACCAAATCTAGTATTATGAAATCTGAATTTTCATTTTGTAAAATCCAGATTCTATAACAAAATTTTATTGAAATTTATAAAACCAACATTTCATAATAATTTTTTATAAAATTCAAACTTAATTCTATAAAATCCAAATTTATTAAATTAAAATTTATAAATTTTTTAATAAGATCTGAATTTATGATATTAAAAACTTTCAAACAAATTGTTATAATTTACTATCTAAATTTTAGTTTATAAATTGGAATTTAATTTTAACATTATGTAAAGATTATATAAACTCAAATTTTACAATAAAATTTATAAATCCCAAATGTAATATTATGACCTTGATCTTGAAACAATGCTAAGCTAAATATGGATATGCCGCTAAGTATCTATGGATTTTTGATTTTTTTTTTTTAAAAACAAAGGTGTTCTTTTGATATTTTCCCAAGAAATTACTGATCAGTATTGTTCTAAATGAGTTATCAGATTGAATTTTTCCAATGATTACACAAACCAGTTTCTGTCAAGGAGCTTCTCTCAGTACTTTAATTTAAAGCAAATAAAGTCTCACCTAGAGTTTCCCTCAGGATGAAGGGTCAAAAGAGTACGAGATAACCATGCAGATATTACTTAAAATGGTTCTAGTTACAAGAAACATTTTCATATTAAATATCAGGCTAATTCAAGATTTCACAACATCCCCTAGTATCAGTGTGAATTATCCATTTTCAGTAACAAGGAGTACAAAGGAACAAGACCTAATGATGAGTATCTTTGAACCAGGATACTAAGAGCAAATCTGAATAATGTTTAAACCTTAATGTCAAAATCAAAGACAAACATGAAATTTTAGAATTGTATAAAAAATAGACATAAACAGAACTATGATTATATGGAACAATCAGTTTCGTGGCTAAGTCAGGAAGCACATCAATTTAATTTGCATGTGTTTTATAGTGGAAACACTAGGTGCAGACACAACAGCTAGATTTTGGTCCATACTCTTAAAAGGATTGGCCAAATACAAACTGTCTGCAATCATACTTTACGATTTAGTTAGCAAAATAATTATAGCTTACAGGATAGTTTCTAGCAAAGAATAGCATGTTTTCCACAGATATGAAACCGCCACCCCTACAGAAAGTAAAAAATGACAAAAACAAAAGATAGTTTCTGAACCATACAAATAAATGGAATTGATTGTACCTTATCAGAAATACATTTAGTGGACAAAGTGTTAATACCTAAAATCTGTGGAAGGATCTTTCCCTTGCCATCCCATATCCTTCCATTGTTCAGATATTAAACCAAGGAGCTCAACACCAGGATAAGCAGCACCCCATATGGCCTTCAAGGCTTCCTGGCAATACTTCACTGACTGAGCATACTATCAAGAAATTCTACCAAAGCATCAATATCACAATTAGTTGCAAATCCTAGATTAAGACTAAAGCACTTACACAAGTAAACAATTATAACCTTAGTTCTTGTTTCCAAATAACTACAATGAATTTGCAAAAAGAAATCTGTGAAAAAAACATTGATGTACGTTCAAAGTAGCAGATCTTATATTTTCAAACTTTCTAGATCATTAAGAATAGCTGCACTTACTTATTGGTCATTGTCAGTAGGAAAAAGCAGTAGGGCAACAACAAATTCCAATTGAGAGATAAAAAAAATTGCACACTAAATAATTCTATGTTAAATACCTGATGCTCTTTCTTTGAACTATCATAAACAATGACAATCCGTCTTTGTAGCCTATGCAAGCATTCTTCCTGCACATGTGTGAATAATCATAAGATCATGACTTTCATTCACCTTTAGAAAACACAAACTTATAATATTTAGATATGCTATTGATGTAATATGCCTGGTAGAATAAAGAGAGGAAACCCAAAGCATGGTGTATAAGAGGATGAAAATCCAGTAGAAAATTAGCATCACAGTGCTATCAAGTATCAAGCATAGACAATCTAGTAGAGAATGTGGAAAGCATACCAAAATAATGGGGAAAAAAATTACACTTTTTTGGTACATAATAGACATCTCAATTTCCAAATGAAAGAATACATGACCTAAACCCCAAATATTAGCAAGGAAAGGCTTATCATTGCCAGGATACATTTGTTATGTATACCAAAATAATCATAGCTTCTACTGAGAGATGTTGCATGAAAGAGCTAATAAGATAATGACTGACATAAATAAGAGAATACCTGAGAAGAAGTAAGATCAAATATTAGATGAGTCTCACTTTTTATTCCTTGGGCACAAACACATGAAATGCCTTTTCCAATCCATGCAGTTGATCCTGTGAAAGGTTCCACAGACAATAAGGTACTTTATCAGAAAGAAAACTTAAGCAAGAAGAGAGACTAAACCTTGTGCATATTTAGCCAATTCTAGAGGTCAAAGTGTATAGTATCATTACATGCTATGTTGAGGTTTCAATGCTACGATGGACAGAGCAATTTACTATGCTGATGCTCAGCATGGTTTGACACACATCAAAGTGCACCAGGATAATTTTAGATGAGCTCTATTCCTTTAATCCCTTTGTACGTAGTTAATTTCCTTATAAAAATAAGGATAACAATTAAAAAGAAAATCAAATTAATTTTTTGTACAATACCATGTAAAACACTTGACATATTGTGGCGTGTGATGAAGTTTGCTAGGGTCAATTTAAATTAATTTTACTCCTTTAATCTCCTTCCACTTAGCTCTTTTATTTTTAAAAGTAAGAATATAACAATCAGAGAATCAATTCAACTAACGTGACAAAATAGTTTTACTTTTCTAACCTCTTTATTCCTTAAAAAAGCATACTAATTATAGTCAATTGAAAAAAAAATAACAATTTACCAAATACCTTGATTAACAATGTTAGTTGAACTCATCTCAACACCCTTCAATGTTTGTGTTAACAAAGTCCAAAATTTTGAGCGGAGTTTCAATCTTTGACAGAAACAATATAGTTTCAGTACTTATTTGATTGAATAATTAATCCTAACATAACTAATTTTCCTTAATATACATATTTTTTAATTTTTTTAATTATAATTTATTGTTTAGTTGATAATTAGTATATTGTTAATATATATTTGTTCTTTTGTTTATCTATGTTGATTAATTTAATTATCCCAGTTTTTGTAATTAAAAATATTTCTAAATTTTAATTTTAGCTTTAGTTATATTTCTTTCATTTAATAATTTATATTTACAATTTATTCAATTTTTGGAGTAAAATGTTGGAACAAATGAGAGCTTCTCTAAACTTAGCATGTCTTACTTTTTAAATTCTGCAAAATTAGAGTATTTTCAAATTTGAAAGACAAGGCTGGCAAACTCTCATTGTTAAGAATCTAATTTTCTTTGAAATGGATTGATACTTTTATTAATGTATGTAATTGTGTTTAAAATTTATTTATGAGCCTTTAATAGTATTAGATATCACTTTTTAATATTTTGTTTGACACAAAACTAAATATAAAATTGTTGAACATAGTGAAATAATTTAAATTTTACCATTTAGTTTTGTTTCTTCCATGTAAGTTATAATTGACGCCATCAATGCAATAGCTCCGAAACAGAGGATAGAAAGAATCTTCCACATACCAGGTGGCGGATGATAACCGTGTCCTCGACCAGCCGTCTGAGATATTCTCCTCACGGCCACAAAGGAGCCACCTTTCCCATCCATCTCGCCTATCGGACACCTCCACTAGCGCACGCTGCTCCGTAGCCAAAACAAATCCATCATCATTCCCCAATCACCCCCTTCTCTCGAAAGCCACAATACAGCATCGACCTATGGTTACTTCGACACCATAAACCCGAACAAATCGAAACGAACTACAAACCTCTTCGAACTCCAAGGAGACGACAGAAATTTCAAATTTCTTCACAGCTCGATCACCATAAGGGAAGAGAAGCGCGTCGGAAGCTCTCCCCTTACCCTGGTCCCCCCTCCCTCACCCTTCCATATATAGATTTGTGTTCTCTTCGGCCATCGCATTCCTGTTCCCCTCTCTCCTCTCTGTCTCTCTCTCTCTCTCGCTTATGGCGCCTTTTGTCGAAATCCCGACTCGGACTCCCTCCTCCGCACGCCAGTTTAGACCTACTTTTTCCTTATCGAGGACTTGGCCAATTTAACCAAATAAAAACCGTTTCATGCAAACTTCCCCAAGGGCCCCTCGTATTTCAGTTATTCTCAGCTCACGTGTCATATTTTATATTTTATTAAAAATCTACCTTCTTTACTAACTAATTTGGACGAAGTTAAAATAAATTTACATCTTTTTTCTATTCACGTTAAAAATAATTCTAAAATCTATTAGTAATTTTCACAAACACATTAATCAGTGATATAGAGTTTGAGACTCAGCCGCAGCGTATTATTAGAAAATTTTCTCATTAATCAATCAGAGATCTAGAGTTCGAGACTCTGTGACGTATTATTGAGAATTTTTCTCATTAATCAATTAAAAATCTAGAATTCTCTTTAGTCCACATCTTAGAATTGACAACACTATGAGCATTATAAATATTTTGGGCCGATAATATTATAAAGCATATTTTTCTTGACTTTTTGACTAAGATTAAGTATGATATTAAATTAATTTTTTATAAGAAGGAGTCTGTTACATAGGATGTTGCTGGAATTCTCGAGCATTACACTATTGCATGGGTCTGGTGCACCATTACCCAATTTAATATTTGATATAAAAAATATAATTTTTTTTTTGAAGGGGAGCCTTGGTGCAACAGTAAAGTTGTTGTCATGTGACCAAAAGGTCACGGTTCGAATCCTGGAAACAACCTCTTGCAAAAAGCAAGGTAAAGTTGCGTACAATGGATCCTTCCCCGAGACCCCACAGGGCGGGAGATTCGTACACCGAGCTGCCCTTTTTTTCTTTTAAGAGTCTGTTACTCGCACTCGTTCATGTATTATATTACACACGCAACCAAGGGACGGAGCCATGTATAGATTTAGTGAGGTAGTTATCTCATCTCAATTTTTTATAAGTACCCCTAGAGGTGTATAAAATTATAAAAACATTAGTCTTGCCCCATTAAAAAAATAGAAATAGGGGCAATCCTCAAAAATTAAAATTAGTTTTTATAGGTCAATTATTTTTCCCTTAAATCCCTCTCGTATTATTGCCCCACCTGGTATAAAGGGTCTAGCTCACGCAACGTGTGTCCACGATCACTAGTAATTTATGATAAATTACTAAACTCAATCGTTTAAGTTTCACATTACTCCAATCGCATAGACAATTTTAAAAATATCCAAATTATATACTCGGTACCATTTTTGTTCCCTTTGCTGGTTCGCTTTTATTCATTGAATTGATGGTTATAATGTAGCAATTAATTAAAAATCTTTTAAAATATTATATTTAAAAAGTCTTCTAAGATAAAAAAAAATTACTGCTTCCGATATGATATATTGATTTAATATTTAAGGATATGGATATAATAAAAAAAAATAAATGACTACATATAACCTTATTCTCTGTTATTCCGAGCTCTATATGAATCGGACTTTGTAATCCATTGTTACAATGTAATAATCGATTCGATAAAGTTGTGTGATCGTTGTGAATAAAGCAATAATGCAAATAGAGGGTAAAAGGCAACACAAAGAGGAAAGGAAGAGGTAGCCACAAAAGGAGGCTAGAGAATTGTATTGCAAAAAACTTTGATTTATAAAGGAAAATGAAATATAAATAGACAATAAAGTAATAACAAAAGACTAATCTACCCTTATATAATAATTTATCAAATACTAATATCCCCTCAAACTCACAATGCACTAACAGAAAACATTGAGAGTTTGTTAACCATAAATTAAAACCCTGCAGTGGAATGCACCTTAGTGAGTAAGTCTATAATTTACATGGAAGATGAGACAAATGACAAAGTGATAGTATCATTCTGATAGTGATGACGAGTAAAATGACAATCAATCTCTATATTGGTGTGCTCATAAAAGATAGAATTGCGAGTAATTTAAATGACACTGAAGTTGTTATAATGCATAGGGGTAGGATTTAAGAGAAAAAGCACTCATATCGGCAAGTAGTCAACGTAACCAAACAATTTCAGCAGTAGTAGAGGTCATAACATGATATTCTACTTCAATAGAAAAACGAGAGACAACATCTTGCTTTTTACTCTTCCAATATATAAGGGAATCTCCCAAGAAAACACAAAATCCTATGGTAAACTTACGATCTATAGAATCACCACCCCAATCTACATCTGAATAGGCACGCATCTCTAAGGTAGAAGTGAAAGGATAAAGAAGACTATGAAACTCGATACCTCGAAGATATCAAAGGATGCGAAGCACGACTCCCTAATGTACTGAAGTGGGAGAAGTAACAAACTGACTGACAATATGTACAGCATAAGCAATGTCAAGTCTAATGATGGTGAGATATATTAGACTGTCAACTAAAGTGCGATATAAAGATGGATTTGGCAAGGGAACACCATCAGTAGAAGAGTACCGAGCATTAATTTCAAGCGGAGTATCAACAGTGCAAGTGTAAGATACATGACCTTGCTTCAGAATGTCACCAACATATTTAGATTGCGAGAGAAGATAGCTACAAGGAGAATATGCTACTTCAAGTTCCAAAAAATAACATAGAGGATCCAAATCTTTCATATTAAACTCATGAGTCAAATGTAATTTCAACTCTTCTATTCCACTTAAATAATCCTCTATAATAATCATGTCATCAACGTAAAGAGAAAGTAATGTGCAACTTGACAAAGTACAATGAACAAAAAGAGCAGAGTCATGCTGGCTAGGAAGCAAGCCAAGAGCAATCATAATGGAGAATTTGTCAACCCAAGCTCGAGGAGCTTGTTTAAGGCCATAAAAAGCCTTGTTTAGTCTGCAAATTTCACCAGGGTTATGAGTGATACCTGGTGGAGGTACCATGTAGACTTCTTCTTGAAGATTTTCATTTAAAAAGGTATTTTTAACATCCATCTAGAAAATAGACCACTGACGAACTGATGCAACTGCAATAAGAGTACGAATAGGAAAAAGCTTGGAAACTGGAGCAAAAATTTCCTCATAATCCATACCATACTATTGGGAAAATCCTTTAGCAACCAGACGAGCTTTATACCGCTCAACTGACTCATCAGATTTAGTTTTGATCTTATACACTCATTGAGAACCAATCACACGCCTCCCCAAAGGAAGAGGAACAAGATCCCAAGTACCTGTCTGATACAAAGCAGAAAGTTCTTCCGCCATAGTCTGCTGGTAAAGAAGATCAAGAGCGACCTCTCTATAAGAGGAGGGGTCAGACAATTGGTGAATAGAAGTCAAAAAAGAAAAAAAAATTAGAATAAAGTATAATACACAAAATCGGGTAATTGAGTAAACTTACAAGATTGTGAGGATAACGAAAAGGAGGATCCGTTATCACAAGAGCATCATGGAAGCAGTAGGAGCGGAGGGATTATCTAGAAGCTTATGACAAGAATCTGCATGAATGTCAATCCTGCAAGTAGCATCATTAGAAGAAGAGATGCAGGGTGGTCCAATTGTAGGGAAACATGAGATGATATATCATCGGAGCCGGTGCAAAAAGGATCAATATGAGTGAGATCATATTTTTGAAGATTAGGAGTGTTAGAGGGAATGGAATAGAATGGGATGTGTTCAAGAAAAATAACATGACATGATACAGAGTTTTTGACTAACTAGATTATAGCATCTATATCCCTTTTGATCGTCGTCGTAGCCAAGAAAAACATAAAGAGCAGACTGAGAACTAAGCTTACTACGTTCAACATGAGGACGGTGGATAAAACATGTGGATCTAAAAACTCTTAAGACGTAATAATCATGAACAAAGCCACATAATTTTTCAAAAGGAGACAATCTGGATGTAATAGAAGATGAAATTCTATTGATAAAATAGACTGTAGTAAGAATAGCTTCACTCCATGACTCGCTAGGAACATATGCAGATAATAGGAAAGAACATGCAGTTTCAACAATATGTCTTTGTTTTGTTTCAGCAACACTGTTTTGTTTAGGAGTGTCAGTACAAGAACTTTGATGAAGTATACCATCTGATTCAAGTAGTTCAGAAAAAATATTGGATGTATATTCACCACCCAAATCACATCGAAAGCATTTAATAACAACATTATGTTGAGTATTTACCACGACACAAAACATTTGATAGATACCAAAGAAATCAAAATGATGTTTCATAAAATAAACCCAAGTAACAAGTATAATTATCAATAAAGGAAATGTAATAATGGGATCCACCAGGTGTACGAATAGGAGATGGTCCCCTCACATTAGAATAAACTAACTTAAATACTGCAAAGATAAAGCAAAGAATTTTGACAATTTACAACCACAACAATCTGAAATGTCATGAGTTTACAATTTTCCTAAATTTCTTTTAGAAGATAAGTTTTTCAAACAAGAAGAAGAAATATGTCCAAGATGAAAATGCCACAAATAAAAATCAGAAGAAGTAGAGCTTAACCCAAAGGATGACAAATCAATACTAGAAGTTGCAACATCTGGAACTTTCAGCTCTTCTAATACATATAATCTCCTCTGCCTATGACTTATCTCAATTAGCTTCTGGGATCACGGATCCTGCACATAATAAGAAGATGAAGTAAAAGAAACTGAGAAAATAGAATCACACAATTAACCGACAGAGACAAGATTCAAAGTAAGGTTAGGAATATAATGTACATTAGATAAAGATAAATTAGACGTACAAATAGAGCCAACACCAGCTAATGACATGAGAGAACCATAATAGTCATGATCGACACAAAAGGAGGTGAATTTATATATATAAAAGAATTGACATTAGGCGATATATGATTGGAAGCTCTAGAATCAAGGATCTAGATAGGAGAATGTATACTTAAGGTACCACTAGAGGGCAAACCTATGTGAGAAGAGGCAGAAATGGCATGTGGCTAAGATGCAAAGAACTTCTGAAACTGTTCGGTAGTAGTAGCACCAAATGCAGGTTGACTGGATTAACTGAATGGGGTTGTGGAACCAAAGAGACTGCTCCCAAATGCTAGTTGTGTTGGCTGAAATGTACTGCCAAATGGACTTGATTGGTTTGGAGATGAACCAAAAGTCCCAAATGCTGGCTCCTATCCAAACAAAGAAGAGCCACCAAATGAAGAGGAAGCACTGCTAAAAGTAGGAGTTGATTATGCACCAAAGGCAGGCATTGAGCTCCTATAAGCCGAAGCTGGTGAAGCACCAAAGGCAGGTGTTAATGGTTGTCCAAAGATCCCAGTAGACGTGCCTCCAAAAATCGAACTCCCATTCTATGTACCAAATGGATTTGGGCTTCCAAAAAGTTTGGGCGCAAAGGGATATTAGTAGTAGTACTGCTTGTTTACCCAAACATCGTATGTGAACCAAATGAACTAGTTGAAGATTGACCGAAAGTATTGCTAGTGTTAGATTATATATTTATTTGTTTATAACTTTTAAGGCAATGTAGACTTTTTCCTTTTTTTTTTATAGAGTTTAGGGTTTCTTAACTTAACTATATAAGACCTTATACTCTGTATTTCTAAGTATCAATTTTAGATTCAATAATATGGTTAGTTTTTTTTCTTCTCTTAATTTTTACATGGTAGCAGAGCGGTTCTCTTTCTCTGACCTAATTTTTTCTACCGCCCCCTGTTATTGCTTCATGTTGTCGTTGCTGTCTCCTACTGCTGATATTGATTTCGGCACCAATATTTTTTTCTGTCCTGCTGCTGTTGATTTTGACACCAACATCTATTTTCTATCAATTTCGGTGCAATCGACCTCCAAGGTTTTAATGTCAGACAAATATATTTAAATATGTTTAAGTATGGAGTTTGATCTAGGAAAGTCCTAGTTGTAGGCTAGGCAAATGAAGTCCTAGTTGCAGGCTAGGTAAGAGAAATCTCGGTAGATCGTGGAAGTCAGGTGGATAGGTCTGGAGGATTTGATCCCTGGGTAGCCGAATACTGAGTCCTAGTTGTAGGCTAGGGAAGGGAAATCTTAGTAAATCGTGGAAGCGCGCGGTCAACCGAACAAGTGGATCTTGGTAAATCTAGGTTTAGATTTACCATTGTATTCTGTATTACTATTATTGCTGTTGGCAATGTAGTATTGCAGAAAATGTCTTAGTGGATCAAGTGATCAAACACTGAGCAGAGAAAGTACAAACAAGTCCGGAGGACCAATGTTTGACAAGTAAGTTAAGGTAAACAATTGGAGGAGTGCCAGTGAGGTCAGGTTCCTGAAGGGAACAATCTAAGGTCGTTGATCCAACTGAAGAAACCGGGAAGGTTTCAAAGTTGAGATAAAGACAGTTCTACTGTCTAACATTACTTATGCATTATTATACTACTGTGCTAACATCTTTTTTGCAGGATTATTTGTCTAACACTGTTTTGTAGGTTTAGCTAGATCGGTCCACCGAACCGAAAAATCGGTCGACCGAACCGGAGAATCGATCGACCGGACTAAGCAAAAAATCAAAGCAGTTTCAGATCAGACCAGAACAGACCAGAGTCCGGTTAGAACTTGATCGGTCTACCAGAGAGTAAGATCGATCGACCGAACCATGATGACTCAGCACAGGATAGATCATCGGCATCGATCAGAAGCAAAAGGAAAAAAGAGTTGATCGGTCGACCGAACTCATGGATCAGACGACCAAACCAATCAGCCATTAATGCACATTAAATGAGGATCTCGGCAAATTTCGACAAACAGGGAATGAGCCTGTTCGATCAACCGAAAAAAGAGATCGGTCGACCGAACCCTTAATGACCAGTTAATGCAGAAGATCGAGCCAGTGTCAGACTCCAGCCAAGAAGGAAGGGAGTTGGTTCGGTCGACCAAACAGAGGGATCGGTCGACCGAACAACCATGACACTTATAAAAAGGAGCTCGAGATCTGAGGCTGAGTAACACTACTGAACATCTTAAAGCTCTCCTCTGTGCAAGCTGATCGTGCTACAAGTCATCTGCAATTCTTCAAGCTACTCCGTCCGGAAGTACCGATCGAGCTCCAACTTCAATATTTGTCGGTATACTTTTTGTTAGCTTGCATTGTATTATTATTTCATTAGTAAGATAGTTGGTTGTTACTATCTTACTCATTTGTATGATCTGCTTCTTTCCAAGGATTTTGGAAAGAATGGTTATAGTGGATTGCCAATCGGTACGATCAAGATCGCGGGTCTTGGAGTAGGAGTCAACCTAGGTTTCGAACCAAGTAACCGAATGAGTCTTTCATTTTACTTTCTGTTGCTTACTCTAATTGTTTTTAAATACGAAAAGAAAAGTTTTAAAAAGCGCGATATTCACCCCTCCCCCCCCTCTTTAGCACTCATCTGATCCAACACCGACGTCCTGTCCTATCGATTTCGGCGCCGACATTATTTTATATCGATTTCGGTGCTGACGTTATTTTCTGTCGATTTTGGCACCAACGTCCTGTGCTACCAATTTTGATGACGATGCTCTTTTCTGCTGATTTCGGTGTCAAATTCCTATATTACTGATTTCGGCACTGACGTCCTTTTCTACTAATTTTGACACCGACACCCTATGCTACTAATTTCTACATTTGACATCCTTTTCTGCCTCAGATTCTTTGTGTGACCACAAGTCGTCCAGATATCAGTTTTTACGGATCATACAAATATGTATTCTTGCAGTTTGGTTATTCTGAGAATTATTAGTTCTGTCATCATGCCTGATCATGTAGATGCCTCATGGAAATATGATTTATATATGTTTGAGCAGTTTCAACGGTTCCTTACTTCACAGCCCTCTATCATGTCAGCTTCCTCTAATATAGATTTGTCATCGTCTGGTATTTTAGGTATATTTTCATCCTTATGAATTTTGGACTCTGGTGCCTCCCATCATATGTCATCCAATTTGTCATCTTTTTTTTCTCCCAGTTTATCTATATTTATTGTGACTGCTGGTGGTACTCCTATGTCATTAGTAGGTGTTGGTTTAATTATTGCATCTTCTTTATCTCTTACTAACATTTATTATATTCCGAGTCTTACTTTAAATCTTGTTTCTGTTAGTCAATTATGTGAGTCTGGATATCTAATCTCTTTTTCTTCATCCAATGTTATGTTTAGGACCAGCAATCTCAAAGGTTGATTGGGACTAGTCATAGGTAAGGAGGACTTTATATTTTAAATCAACTTAAAGTACCAAAAGTTGTAGCTTCAAGTGTGAATTTATCATATTTTCATTTGAGTCATTCATCTTCTAATTTTTATTTTTGGCACTCTCGTTTAGGTCATGTTTCGGCATCTCGTTTGTAGTTTTTAGCTGCTACAGGAGTATTAGGACCTTTAAAAAGTTTTGATATTTTTTATTATAGTGGTTGTAAACTGGCCAAATTTTTTACCTTACCATTTTCTAAAATTCTCTCTTTTTTCTGCTCCATTTGATCTTATCCATTCTGATGTGTGGGTATCCTCTCCTATTCCTACAAAAGAAAGGTCAAGATATTATGTTTCATTTATTGATGATTGTACTTGTTACTCTTGGGTTTATCTTATGAAACATAGGTCTAATTATCTTACCCTTTTTAATAACTTCATAGCTCTTATGAAATTTCAACATTCTAGTATCATAAAATGTTTTCATTGTGATTTAGGGGGCGAATACACTTCGAATCATTTTTCACAGTTACTTGCTCCTGATGGTACTATTCATCAAACCTCGTGTACAGATACTCCTGAACAGAATGGTGTAGTTGAACGAAAATATACGCATCTTGTTGAAAGAACTCATTCATTTTTATTGTCTGTCAGTGTTCCTAGTACCTTTTGAGAGGAAGTAAACCTTACGGCTACTCACGTGATTAATAGAATTCCAACCTCACACAATACAGGCTTGTGACCTTTTGAAAAATTGTATTGACATGCTCCTCTCTACTCCTCTTTGCATGTTTTTGGTTGTACTTGCTTCTTCCTTCGTCCACATGTCAAGAGTAATAAATTAGCCTCTCGGTCTACTCTTTGTGTCTTTCTGGGTTATGATATTAGTCAAAAAGGATATCGTTACTTTGATCCCGTTTGTCAAAAATTGTATGTCTCTCGTCATGTTGTATTTTTTGAACATATTCTATTCTTTTCTATTCCTACTAGTTCACATAATATGACAAAGTCAGATTTACTTTGCATTAATCCTTTCAATACCAACACTGAAGATGCTTCACTCACAACTCCTACTGGTAGCTCAATTGAATATGGTACTTTGATTCTCGAGATATCCGCTTCACATGCTCCTATTTCTGCCACTACCCAATCATCTCCTGAGGTTACACATGATCATTCTCTCCATCGTCATCAATCCACTCGTAGTCGTAAGTCTACTAAACTACCAGATTGTGCTTACTCCTGTTATTCTCATTCTTTTGCTTCATTTGTTGTATCTATTCATTGTCTTTTTAAGCCCGCATCCTATAGAGAAGTTGTTTGTAACTCACTTTGGCAGAGTGCTATGGCTGAGGAACTAACTGTTTTGCATCAGAGTCATACATGGGATTTGGTTCCATTACCACCAGGAAAACATACTATTGGTTCTCGTTGGGTATATAAGACCAAAACTAAATCTGATGGATCTATTGAACGATACAAAGCTCGTCTTATTGCTAAAGGTTATTCTCAGGAGTATGACATGGATTATGATGAAACATTTGCTCTTGTTGCAAAAATGATGATTGTTTGTACTCTGATTGTTGTTGCTTTTGTTTTCGATGGAGAATATCTTAGATGGATGTTAAGAATGCATTTCTAAATGGTGATCTTCATGAAAAAGTTTATATGACACCTTCTCCTGGTATTTCACATAAACCTGGTGAAATTGTAGGCTTCTTAAAGCTCTTTATGGTTTCAAACAAGCACCTCATGCTTGGTTTGAGAAGTTCTCTATAGTGATTACTTCGTCTAGTTTTCATCCTAGTAATCATGAGTCAGCATTGTTTGTCAGATGAACAAGTGTAGGTCGTATTCTTTTTCATTATATGTTAATGACATGATTATTACTGGTGATGATTCTGATGGAATTGCTTCCTTGAAGTCTAAGTTGGCTCATTGTTTTGCTATAAAGACTTGGGTATACTATGCTACTTTCTAGGCATTGCGATTGTTTATTCCCCAAAAGGTTATCTTTTATCTCAGTCAAAGTATATATCGGATCTGTTTGAGCGTGCTCGTCTTACTGATAATAGAGTTGTTGATACTCCTATTGAGATCAATGCTCGATATTCTTCATCTGATAGCTCACCTTTGCTACATCCTAGTTTGTACAGAACTATTGTTAGAAACTTAGTTTATCTCATTGTGACTCATCAAGATATTGCGTATGTTGTTCATGTGATTAGTCAATTTGTCGTTGCACCAACTATAATTCATTGGGTTGTTGTTTTTCGTATTCTCAAGTATCTTTGGCGCACTCAATTTTAAAGCCTTTTATTTCCTTCAACTTCATCTCTTAAGCTGCGTGCATACTCCGATGCGGATTGGGCTAGTGATCCTACGGATCGTAAATCTACCACTGACTTCTGTATTTTTCTTGGTGATTCTCTCATTTCTTGGAAGAGTAAAAAAGCAAGATGTTATTTCTAGATTCCACAGAAGCTGAGTATCGTGTCATGACCTCAACTACTTGTGAGATAGTTTGATTACGTTGGTTGTTTATTGATATGGATGTTTCTTTTTATCAACCTATTCTGTTATATTGTGATAATCAGAATGCATTTGATTTTCCTATGGATCTCTTATTGTGGAGCACTGGTTTGGTTTATCTTTATGTTATAGGGGTTTTCTTTTGGTTGAAGACAAAGAATGTTTTTTGGTCGAAGTTTCTGCAAATGCAGTGGGCTTTTATGGATGCTTGTGTGTTATAATCACATGGTTTTTTGTTTTTTAACACAGGTTTTTCTTTATTGTGAAGCAGATGCTCCTTTCCGGCTGGGGTTTCAGTTGGAATTTTTTTGGATTCTGTTTGGTCTTGAATTTCCTTGAAGCCTGAATTCTGATGGTTGGATCAGAAATCGGTTGGCTGTATAGTGATTTTTCTTTTGCTGACGAGGGGAGCCTGTTATATTTTTATACAGGATATTACCAAGCTAATTGGTGTGCGGAATTTTATTAATGGAGTTATCTTTTTTGTTTTATTTATAGTCACTCGGAATTGGAAGAGTTATATTTCAAGCATTTATGGAGCCTGTTAATTTTCTGCACAGGAGAGGTTATTGTAAGATGGCAAATTTTGGTGAATACAAGTATAGAAGCTATAAAATCTGGATTAATTTTTTGGTGCGTTAATTGCCTGTTATTGGTTGTGAGCTGGGTTTGAATGGCTTATGGAAGTTTTTTTGCAGTTATGTGCTAGGTATAGGTGTGCAGTCCATTCTATGTTGATTGAAAAAGCTTTTAAAATTGGACCATGCTAAATAGCTAGAATTTGACAAATCAAAATATACGTTATAAGTCATTATTAAGGATATTTTAGTGATATCATCTCTATATATTAATTATATACATGTATTATAATTCAATTATGGACCGTCAGATTCTGACTAGATAAATTTATTGTTTAAAATTTATGTAGGTATGTTTTGAATGTTTGTAATATGTGGTATTATGGTATTCTGTTGATGTTAATGTTGCTGATTTGCTGCTGCTTAGGTGCTGTGTACAAATTGTTATGGATTTGTTAGTTGGTAGTGGCGGATCCAGATAAAAAAGTAAGGGGTGCTTAAAGAAGGGAACTCGAGCTCGTCTTCCTTCTTGTTGTCCCTCGGACTGCAGCATACTAGTGGAATTTTTCAGGAGCAAGAGATGCCCAAAAAAACCCCGCTCCCCTAGATCCGCCACTGCAGGTTGGAATTCATTGATCTTGTTTTCTTGGAAATGGAGCAGGTGTGTTGGTGTACTTGGGTTTTGTTTTTTTTCCGGCTGGAGTCGGTTTGGAAACTTTTGGAGTTGTCTGGTGGTATCTTCAAATGTTTGGGGCTTTCAAATGCGGTTACCAAAGCTGATCTCAATTTTGAGCAGTCCTCAATTGTCAGAGCTTGAGCTGGTGACGGGATGAAGGCAAGATTCATATGTTTCATTTTGTGATTATTTGTTTTGTGGAGATTTTAAGAAGGTGTTATTAAGCTCTGGTTTTTGTAAAGTTTTATAGAGTTAGGTTCTTTTACTTTGGAGGTTATTGTAAAACAGTTGGAGTCTGCGTAATAGGCTATACTAGAAGGTCAGGTTTGATCCTCCTTCTAGTATGATATTTCTATTGATAAGAAAAAAAAAGGTTACCTTAGGGCCCTCAATCATACAATCACTAAAGTTATCCGATCTACATTCTAATGGTAGATTAATGCAATTACGTAGAAGTAACCTAGAAAGTGTTGGTCCCGATGCGGTCGGTAAGAGAGAGAGAGGGTGAATTGCCTACAAAAAATAAAATTAACCCTTTCCCGATCTTTCAACTCAGATTAGTAGCACAATTATAATAAATTAAATGAAGAGCTAATAAAATAAAAAGAGGTGGAAAATTACTTGGTTACAAACTAGGTAGCTGTTAATCTAAGATAAATGAAAGCATTAAAAAGTCTCCTTTGTTAAAGACGGAGAAGTCTCTTACATTCATTGAATGCTCAGAAATATGCTAGGAAATGAATACAATAGTTCTTGAATATTTCTGTCACGCCCTGGGAGAGTCCCTACCAGAAGAAATTTCGACAGCATCTCCCCTGTACGGGTGACAATCTGAAACTTCTCTACATCCATAACATACATGGCCAATACGGCCGGAAACAATACAATAAATATATACAATCACCACGTAGTTAATAGTAAAGTCAAACTAAAACAACGATAATAAAAGCAACTCAATATCCTACTCAACTACACCCATAAATATTAAATCACAACGACACAAATAGAGTCTGAAACCCAAACTCACTTCTTCTGTCATCCGGGCAGGCATGTAGAAGAACATATCAATAAAAATCCATCGTCAATAGAAAATCATACAATATCCATAAAATAAAACCAGTATAGGTCTGAAAACATAGACGATAAGACAATAGGGTAAAGTAAAGGAAAAACTAAGAAATAGATCCAAACGAACTCCTCAAAAATCTGGAGGGAGACTAGCAACTGGAAATCCTCCGGACAGCCTCAACTTAAAAATAGTAATATCAACGGGGTGAGTCAACTCCTCAGCGGATACCAAGTGACATGCATACTAAGAAAATAACTAATAACAATAATTTTACGTACAGTCTCATTATATATGAATGATAAATGCAACTGAAATAAATAGGAGCAAACTGTACTAACCAGGACCTAGTATCGGGATCACAAGGTCCTCAGACCAAGAGGGTCATAAATCCTCTATGCGTGTCAAACATATGCATCCATCCAAATGTAGCAAACACAAGCAATAATTGCATCAATGCGTATGTTACCAATGGCATGTCCTGGTTACCCCTATTGCTAGTCAGCCGTCTCACACACGATGGTGAGACCAAGTGGGTAGGGCTGTGACAACTGTGCACTCTTCCATCACTACTCCTAATGAGTGACCGAGTGGGCGGGATCCTGTCGGAGTACACCTATCCTCCTACCCCAAATCATAAGTGGGGGAGCGCAATGCTCTCATCTCCCTAAGCCAGCCCAGAGGAGGGATCCCTGTCATCTACCAGGTTGCATCACACTACCCATGAACGGACCAACGCAGCCAAACAGAGCAAATCTGTCATGTCGGCTACCACACTACGTCACCACTACCCAGCGGAGCCTAACAGAGCAACCTGTCTGCCGGCTACCACGCTGTGTCACCACAACCCAAGAGCGGACTAGTGGAGCCTAACAGAGCATAGCTGCCACACACCCTGCCTGATATACCACTAACCCATGAGTGTTGTGTGTGCAGATCCATGTAATTGACGATGTGCTCAACAATAATGGAGCTGACTATCGCACAACATGCAATCATGTGAGATGGTGCATGCCACTAAGAATGGAAATATCCTGAACCTATCCATAAATATAAAATGTGTACCCTAGCATCAATGGGTCAAATCCAAAGATCTATGGTACAGAGGTCAGGTATGATAAAAACCTAGTCTAGTATATCAAAAGGCATGGTATGTCATTACCTCTATGATCATAAGAAATCAGAAGGGTATAAATATAAATGCTAAACAAGTAACAATCAAAGCATGCATAAGTAATGGATAATGACATACCGATGCAGATATAAAACATAATTATTACTACTGGTTAAATTCTACTAAGCATATCAATATGACATATCAAAATAGATAAGTCAAGGTAACCACCTCCAATAGAAAGGTCTAATCCAATCCAAATCCGACGTCGAGATGCTCGTCTCTCGTCAAAGTCCCATGCCACCAATATATATACATTTTTATTTAGCTACAACTCAAATGAACAGCTAAATAAAAATCCTTAAGAACAAT
>JBBMJZ010413106.1:4963850-4975371 GCA_037833815.1 Zingiber zerumbet | reverse complement strand
GGAGCTCGCTAATTGGCTCGGCTACGTCACATTCAGGGAGCCCCGAACCTCCTATATAAGGAGGGTCAAGGGTGGAGCAAAGACACAACTCACGATCTGCTCTCCTGTACTCTTGCAAAGCTGCGAAGGCTCTCCGACAAATGCTATTTCTTTTTCTGCTTTTTCTTATTGTCCGTTTTCTTCTCTAAATAATTCATGTACTTCATTTGTAATAATCTTTCGAATTTTTAGTGATTGCCCATCGATAGCACCCTTGCGTGCGGGCCTTGGAGTAGGAGTCGACAAAGGCTCTGAACCAAGTAAAACGAACTTGTTAGCATTGTTTTTTCTTTTCGTTTATTTTCCGCTGTGTACTTACGTTTTTTTTTTTAAACGCTATTCCCATTCCCCCCCCTTTTCTAGCGTAACTCATCGATCCAACACTTACTTCCAGATCGTAGGATCATATAATCCTACGATCTAGATATGGATCTCGATTTTACAAACCTAGGGCTCGGGCATATGACTTCCTTAGGTATCCTAGTACAAAGAAGCCATGGACCCGAATAGTATGGAAGATATACTTATAGTATAGTCATGTAGTTATCTTTTGGATGCTAGCATAGAGGCATCTTCCTACCGAGGGACGGACAGGATTACTTGGAGGATCGACACTGCACTGTATGTGGACGTGCTAGAGACAGAGAGCATCTATTCTTTGGGTATCCCCCTATTGCGATTATGGATGAGGATTAGACATTGGTTGCATATGACACCGGAGATGTCCACCTATTGAAGAGCAATGAGTCTTCGGTAGACACTACTATGGGAGTAGCGTGTTTACAAAGGCTCATTATTTAGCCTTGTCATCTGTTATTTATTATGTATGGCGAACTAGAAACTCTAGTCTCTTTGGTGAAGGGCGGTTAGACATTGAGAGGATTTTCAGGAGTATGCAACTTCATGTATACAGGTCATTGGGAGTTTACTTTAATCTGATACTTTGTCAGACACGAGTAACTCCTAAGGACTAGCTCTTATACTCTTGGTTCATGCTATACAATTTTTTACTTATCCAAAAAAAAAAAAATAGTAACACAGATAAATGGCTCACCCTTGTTTCCCACAGCCTTACGAACTGCAGCTACCAGATCTGAAGTATAAACAGACATGTAATCTACCCTTTTCACATTGCTAATAGCAGTGTGAATTGATTCCTTCACACCAGCAACTGAGAACTTCTCATATAAAATGGCAGAACGAACCAAAATGTCTTTAATGTCAGCTTTTCCAAGTCCGCCAGCATTAGTGAAAAATTTGAAGCCATTGCGATTATAGGGAAGATGACTTGCTGTATGGAACAATAACCTCTTAGGATATCACTATTAGTTGATAGATATTGAATAAACAGAATGACATAGAATGTTGGAAAATGAACAAAACTGTAAGCATATTAAACTTATGCTTTCAATCTTACCATCAAGATTGAGAACATAAATCATATTATTCCATTTAAAAAATGACAAAAAATTTCCTAGAAATACTTCTTTTTTTGAGGGAAGGCAATCTGAATACTGGGAATATAGTAAAGTAGAAATTGCTTAGAAATAGTTGAGAATCTAGTATAGTAAAATTGATTGTACATTACTGCCTGCCCATCAGCCACCATCCACCATGTAGCACTTATAGTCACTTTATAATAGAAGCATTTAATAATGCCATCAGAAAGTTCTGACCACAGATAGTAAAGTTTTAAAACACCCTTAAGCTACTCGTCTCAAAATCACATGGCACAATCTTGGGAGCATAATAGTTGTGTATTTTTGAGATTTACCTGTTGTCATTATGGACCCATCAACTGGACAGAGATAACTTTCATCTTCTGTAAGTGTGCTGTTGAACATTGCTGGTGTAGATGCCAATCTGCATGAGGAACAGACATATGATTCATTGTCAACTGCAATGGACCAAGTATTACATGTAACTTGTCTACAAACATTGTGAATCTATTGTTGACCACTCAAGCTTCAAGGCTTATCCAATTATTTCTGATGCAGGCAAATCAACACAAGTGCATAGGAGAGATATAAAGAAGGATCATTTGGTGATTTTAAAGGCAATTCTAGTGAACCATGCTTAGGAAAGGTCATACACTTTGACAAGTTCATCAAGTAAAGATAAAATGATAGATAGCAAAATTTGAACTAATATAGCATACGACTGGATTGATGAGAATAAAAACCACCAGAAAGACTTCAGAGTCTGTGGAATGGAGTATCTAACTGAAATAAGCCACTCTCTCGTCGGACATAATCTCTAAGCTCTAACTTACCCATATTGGATGACGTCTACACCAGCATCAGCAAGTCCACGAGAAATTGCATCCTGAGGTTACCAACTCTAAAATGATCAGATATTAAGCTCAAAGATCACCAAAATTTATAAAATAAAGTTTAAAACTTAGAAGCAATTGCTGTTTACTATTGATATATTATGATGTTAAAATAGAACTTAAAAGATATATCAAAACCCTGCTAGATTTTGATTGAGAGTGGTATAAAAATTGCTCAGCTTCAACTGTTTTCACTAGAACTGAACTAAGACCAGCAAATTTGTTTTTAAACAGTCATTATAGAAAACATCTTAGGTAATGCAGAAAAGCACATTTAAAAATCAAGAACTAATATCATGTCCAACCAGACCTGCATTTTCTGAGCAGATATTCGTGAATCATGACCAATGGAGACTCTCAATCGTCTTGATTCATTTGGTTTCTTCCTTTCCAACAACCATGCAGCAAAAGCAGCACCTATAGCTTCTGAAACCGGTTCAGTTAGATTCACCGGTTCACCCTCAACATCATTAACAGCAACACCTCGGATATCGCTGCACAATGAAATAACAAAATCATCTGTTCATATCAGCAGAATTGTTCAAATTAGAAACTAATATCATATAAACAAAGAACCGAGGGAAAAAGAAAACAATTTACAAGTACAAAGTGCAACACAATTATGTAATCAGGAACTCATAAAAGTTTGAAGCCAAGGAGTTAGTACTTATAACTAATCTAGAGAGTACGTCAGATAGTCAGTCAGAGTTAAAGAGAAGTACAAGAATAATGGACGGTCTGAACCCCAGATCCTCATTGAGGTTAAAAGAACCTTCCTTTTAATCAAACAAAAGGGACAAAATCATTCCTGAGGTGCCTAGTTACTATTGACAAAAGAAAAAATGATTTCCCAATAACTTTTGAGGAATTTCAGTTCAAACATAAAACATTTCTACGTTCTCCTCGAATAGCTACGAGTCTAGTGACAAACAAAAGGTAAAAAACCACAAGAAAACATACACTGAAGCAATTCACAGAATATCCAATTTTTCAAAATTGCAGCATTAAAATAGATGCCACTGAGCACTCTCAAAAACTCACTAGAACAGTGCATAGTTCAAGAAGTATAATGGCAGGATCATGTCACATCTCAGCCAATTTTTGGTTAAACAGATAACAACAGCAAAAATCCATCTGTAAAGAAATACTTCATGTGTTCATAAGGTGTTGGGTGCACGAATTAAGATCATTACCATTAGTGTCTAGGATATCCTACCAATGCCATGTCTTTTAGTCTTAGTGCTTGAGTCGTATAAAACACCTAAAGCATAACACTCTAAATGGAATCCATGAATGAGCTATCATGAGCCACGTAATATGAGAAAAGCAGTGTAGTAAAACAAGATGCAGCCAAAAAGCACAAAAGAGATTGTGCAAAAGACAATACATGTCTTCCTAATCACTAGGTTTGGATCATAATCACTTGATTGAATACTACTATTTGTTCAATGTACACAAGCATGCTGAAAAAATCTATCAGTGCAGCATGGATTGCTTTTCCTTGACACTCTTACAGCTGTCTGTATCCACAAGATAAGAAGACCCCAACCATATTTTTAAGAGAGAGACATGAAGAACTACATCTCTTTGGAGAATGGCAATATGTGTCAACATTGAAAGCATGGAATTTGAAACTCATATGGTATCCCAGGAACAGTTGTAACAATAAACTTATGGCGTGAACAGAATATGAAATTCAATTAAACAAATTACTTAGCACACTTGTGTGTATTATCCTTAGGCCTGAGGCCATGATGTAGCAAGATAAATTAAATCAAATTTGCACCTTCCATTTTGAAGCTTGAGAAAATCAACCTTCTCATGAGATGAAACAGCACTTGTACCTTGAGCCGCTGTAAGAAAATACATAGGCATCTAATTACAGGAGACCAAAATTCATAACAAGACAATCATGATAATAAATATTAAAAGTTGAAAACAAACTCCTACAAAATTGAAACAGGAAACCAAAATGATGAGCATTTACAAACTATATTAGCAAGGACTAAAAATGGTATGCTGAAATATAGCTCTATCAGACTATGCAAACAAGATGCATATTTGTACAGTCTCCTCAGAATCACATCATATACTTGTAACGACTCTAAATAGTGGGAGTCTGAAGCAGACCATTGCATGAAATACTTATTCGTTTCCTCACACTGGTGTCTGGTGTTGGTAAAAAATGTGAATGGATGGATGACATGCCAGTCCATTCTAACTTCAACCCTGGCAAAGGATATGTTCTGCGTGTACCAAGACCAAAAGATACACACAGATTTGTGGTGTTCGACTGCCAAGTTTGTTGGCAGTGTTGTGCCAGAAACAATTTGTACATAGGCTTCCCTGACGTTACTGCACCAAATTGGAAAATCTATTAGATCTATAATTTAAACCTCTACTAGACAAGTAATGTTAATATTCATGAATGAAAAATAGGCTTGTTAAAGATGTAGAGTTAGATTCCCATGAATTTCAAATAGTAGAAAAGTTTGTTAGGTTACTTTTAACATATGACTTCAAAGTAAATTAGTCCAAACAGATTTCAAGTTAATACAATTATATTTAGGATCCAAGAAATTAGCTATATTATGCGGCTAGATCATAAATAAATAAATGCATAAATCTGGTCTGTTTTTTCTTTTAACTAACAAACTTAGTGAAGACAATGTTGCCTAAAAAATGATGAAAGGGAAAGTTAAAGTAAATTTTCATAAAATCTAAAATTGCATCAGTTTGATCTTTTTATAACTTATTTGATGTTTTACCTAGTGGACTTTCAGTCTTTCACTATCTAGGAGTGAAGTTCTCTCATGTTCTAACATTTTTTATACAGATGCTGGAATGTAGGTGAGTTATCAAGCAGAACCTAACTCCCTACTGTTCTTAGTAGATAGAAGAACATTTTAAAAGTCAAACTTCCACTAAAACCAAAGCCAACATGGGATGTTTTGCGACGTACAAATTAACTGTCATGGAAACTAGATGAGTAACAGACTGAAAAAACACACAACAAGGAAAAAGATATCTTAACCTCTACCTATTCTTCCTATTTCACTTTCCCATACAAAGACATGCTAGATGATAGAGGATTCAACCATGAAATTCTTATGGGTATTGTAGCTTCTCAAGGGGCTAAGATTCATCTCTAGCATGTTAGTTAAATTCTATTTTATTATGTTCAAGCATTAAATGTATTTCCAACTTGGATGCTACATCACCTAGGGAAAACCTCAGTCACATATCCAAAAAATTTCTAGCAGTCACTAGACAGGTGGTCAGGTATAATGAAACTTGAAGCATATAGAAGTTACAACACTAATAGAGTTCTATAACTAAGTTTAAATCCACTACAGATAGACCCCAGCAATTTCTACTTGGAAGTCAAACCTGTTATCCTTGTGGAATAGTACAGTTACAAGCCAGTACCAAACAGACCAAAATGAATACATAGAGTTTGAAGAACAATCAAAAAACATGAAGAGTTCACAGTGCAACTGAGCAACTGACGTAAGTATTGGAGAATCTATTAAGGAGATAACAGATTAAAGTGACCCCTCAATAACTCTATCACTGGAATATTCACAAATTTCTAAGAATTAAGAGGAAACAAAATGAACTAGAAAAAAGATTCTAGAACTGTAAAAGGCAATTGATTTGTTAATTATATTTGCATGCAGAAAAATCAGAACAATTATACCGCTAGCCAATAACATCCGAACGGCAAGAAAGAATCTAGATGAAATGAAAATAGAAAGAATTCAAGCTTAGAATGTATGCCAATCATCATATGGAGCTAAAATTAAATTGGTAAAAAAATACTAAGTTGGTGAAGCAAAAGACTATGCATTATAGGTACGATATCTAGTTTACATATCTGAACTTGTAAATGACTGCTGTTGTTTACATTCTTCTTTGGTAGTAAGTTCGTTGCTTGCTTCCATATACCTTGATCCTTGTAAACAATAAGCAACTAACTTGTGTGATATGTATGGATTTGAATCAATTAAGTTTAACTATATTCATTTTTTTTCATCTCCTTTCTTGCACACTCAGACAACAATTATAATCAAAGTCCAGCAATTTGATCGAACAGTAAAGGTTTTCCAGGGCAATAGCTTGTATTTATTTATTATAACTTTAATATGTTGTTTCCCCATTGTTCTTTATTTTCAGTAGCCCTTGAGTCAGCAAGATTGTCATCACAATAGCAAGTGAGTCTTTTCTTCCTCTTGTAGCAGCTAATTTCGCATTGTTCTGATGAATCACAGCATATATTGGTAGGTTTGACGCAACACAAGTCTCAGAGAGAAGGAATTTTCATTAAATTAAAATATGATAAACATGGGAGAATTAGACTTTTTCAAGACCTTAACTTAAACAAATTAGAAAATAAAAATGCAAACAATCTTAAAACTCTCCCTTAAAACAAATAATCGTCCTAAATAGAAGAACTTACCAAAATGAATCCTTCCAAATCAAAACTTCAAATAAAACAAATTCATATTTTGCATCATTCACTCCCACCAAAAAGAGCCCTCACCAAGAAAACTCAACCCTATCAAATAAGGAGACGAAATAGTCCAAATCAGACTTTACAACACCAAGCATAGGTACAAAGTGGATGATTAGGAGGTGCCTCTAGAAAAGATGGTTCTAGCACTTGTTGCATAGCATTAAACATCTCAGCAATAATTTGCCAATGTTCATTTTTGGTAGTATAAGAATCATCTATATAAGGAATTCCCTTCCAATGAGCATAATAGATATAGGAGTATGGGTACTTCTATGGGAACCACAGTCTGTGTATTAAGTATGCTCTCAATTTGAGGATCATGTCAGATTTATATTCAACACCCCTTGGCATGCTACAAAATATGTCAAGATGAACTGAAATAATTTTTATTATTTTTAGCCTGTGTTTCTACAATATGATATCAAAAGTACACCATTCCAAATGGTGCACAAAGTCAGAACTTAGATATATAGTTGTATTCTCTTCTTCTTCTTCTTTTAATCTCTTTCCTCCTTCCCCTCCAATTTTCCATCGGCGCCTAATGTCAAAACACCACCACGGTACCAAAATAGTATCGTTCTAGTAAAAATTCATAATTGTGATGCAGCTCGAGATTTTGAACCTTGGAAATATCTATGTAATTTTAGTTTTTTACTTAATGGATTCTTTGTTGTGTTATTTAATGAATGTGGTTGTAAATATTAAATTTTATTTTGGACTTGTATTTTGATGCATGGTGATTTTCCGTCTTCATAGGTACCAAAAGAGATTGTTGCACGACTATCATGGGTTCCATGTGATACCAACAGTCATGAGGACCAACTTGGGGAGTGGCATTGGCGGTATCCTGGCACAGTTGAGGGTGCCTAATTGCAGTAGCAATTCTGGCTTGCTAAAAAAAGTTTGATCCATTTGAAAATAAACTTTTTGATAGTTCTGTCACATTATTCTTAACTTTTGATTCCACAATACCAGCCTATTCTTCAACTGGAAACTAAAACATAAATAAATAAGTTGGGCAGTTTATAGGCATGGCATAATACAACTCCCATATTGATGACTCAGTATCACAAACGACCTAAATTCTGGAAGCTTGATTCCTGGAAGATAAATAAAGGGGTGCCTCCAGGATTTGACCTAGTGAACTATGCTCGCACATCATTCTAAATTGTTTGCTAATTGCTGAACGAACACAGAACGGCTAAATCCGACACTTCTATTGTTAAACGCGGAAGGGCGGCGATCTAAGAGAAACAGCACGACGATAACGTAACAACACTCTGGAGCATCAGACAGAATTCGCCGTCCAATTTTTGTAAATACTGCTCACAAATCAGCGTCCATCCGGAAGGAGGCTTCCATGGATAAACGGGTCGACCAGAGGGCAATTTAGGTACAACCAGAGGCATCAATTCAACCAGGGAAAATTCGACAACGATCGGAACTGAGATGCTAGAAGAGACTGATAGACCGCAAACCTGCCATCGGAGGAGCGGAGGGCGAGACAATCACTTGCGGAGGCGGCGACGAGGAGGAAAAGCAGCTGATTGGGAACCGAACTGAGCGAGGTACGGCAACCGGTAAGTAACGGGAATAAAATGGCGTGTGTAGGTTGATGCGCTTTACATACGAAGAGATCTGCTTTTGGTCATGGTAGCGGTTCCGGCCCGCTGCCTAAGAAAACCAATGTAATATATATATATATATATATATATATAATTCAGGCATCTCAGCCATCCAATTAGTCTCGAAGAGGACGGTCGGATCATATAGTGTACTGCACGTATGGGAGTAGCATCTCTATCCCGAACTCATCCCGACTACGACGATGATGATATTTAAACTCTAAACATCCTTGCTCCCATCACATGATCGCATTGATCTTCGCCAGCCCGACAATGCTCCCTTTGATCTTCAGTCTTCACTCGCATTGATTTTCGTCGGCGCCGCTCCCTTTAATTTTTGCCTACACCTATCTAGTCTCCCGTCAGCTTACACATCCTCATATGACATCAATCTCTGAACTATGCATCTCTTATTTGTCGTCTCCTATCCCTATCGGCAATCTACATCTCCCATCGGCTCTTGCCTGTTAGTATTCGCCACGGTCAGTCGCATCTCCACTCAGCTTCCACTGTTGTTTTACATTTCAACTGTTGCTCCTATTAGTGAGGTGACCGGTGAGCCATATTTCAAATTTTTATTTATATCAATTTCTTAAATAATTTCTTAGATTAACACTTCTATTTCTATCACCTAGTTAAAATTACTTAAGAGCTATCATATCCTGTGAGTGGCTAGGATTTAGAAATATGAAACGGGGTAAATTATATATGAAAAAAATTTAAAAGAAAAATGAGGAGCATGACCCTAAACAAATGCTCCTTAAAAGTAATATGAAATTAAGACTCGATGTGGTAAACGATAATAGGGCTTGTGCTTTTATTTATTTAGGCAGTAAAATATGGCAAATGATCGAGGACGGATTTTTTAGTCTGCAAATTACGGATTAGGGGATGATCCAATTATTTAGGTCCTTGATTTGGATGGACCACATCTATTTATAAGTGGAGTCCATTCAAATCAAGGACCCTTATATAATGGGTCATCTTCTTATCCATAATTTACGGACTAGAATATTTCCACTGCAAACGATAATAAGTCTTTATGTTTTTATTTGTTTATTTATTTAGATAGTAAAGTTCGTGTATTTTACTTTCACACACTATTAATATCTCATAGCACAGGCATATCTTAAAATAAATTAATTTTTTTTATATATTATGATATATCCCTAGAGTGATGGGTGAGACAACATAAATGAGAAGAAAATAATTTAATGGTGGTGATAATAATGATGGAGTTTCATCCGCTCTATTTCTTGAACTATAGACTATTAATATTATTATATATGCATGGGAGTTTTGTATTAATATTTTTATGAAGTTAATGCGGAGATGGGTGAGCATGGGAATTTCTCGGTTAGATGAGGGTAGGGATTGGGACATGAATAAAATTTGAAGGCAGGGATGGGGATAGTAAGTTTGTCTCTGTCGCACCCTATTGTCATCCTTAAATTAGGATTCAATCATAAGGCTCCATTTATTTGAAATGATGATTTAAAAATTATGGACATAAAATTTTACGTTAGGAAGAATGAATTGTTAATCATTTCCATCGTCAAATCAAATCCTCTATCCTCAAATTTCTTTATCCCCATGTTCTACTCATCATCCCAGCCTACCATCGGCAGCCTCCGGCTGCACCCCGATCAATACTATAACTCTTGGGAAAGGTGAACCCAAGCGAGTCGTCATCGACACGATCAACGCCGGAATCCCGCCGGATCTGAGCAGGGGCTTATATCAACGGCAGAGAAAAATCTGCTCAGATTCGGCCGGATTCCGGTGCCGATCATGCCGATGGCGACCCCCTTGGGTTCACCTTCCCCAAAGGTTATAGTATTGATCGGGGCGGTGATCGGAGGCCGTTGAGGTGAGCTGGGACGATGAGTGGGACACGGGGACATGTGTTATTGGGGATAGAGGATTTAAACTTATTTTGCACGAAATAACAGATTGATCGATTCACAACTCCATCTAAAGATTCATTTATTTCCGATTTTTTATCCACTAAAAATCGGATGGAATACCTTTCCTTCCCTATCGTGTGCGTCCCTGACCTATCCTTAGTTGGTACTAATGGTCAAACCTGAGTTTTGATGAATGACAAATAGATTAAAGTTAGATGTATTGTGTGATATAACATTTCTACCAAGTGTGCAGGACTTGACTGACTGACACCAAGTTGAAATTCAGCTATGTCTGGAGGACCAGATAGCTAGTGTAGACGTCTAGATAGGTCAAGAAGTTATCCGATATATAGCGAGAAGTCTGGTTGGGGTCCGCGGGACCTGACAGCTGGCCGAAATCCAGCTGGCCGAAATCCAGCTGGTTCTGTGGACCTGACAATAAGAAGAAATACTGGTGGACCATGAGCGCGAGGGAGTCAAGCGATTCTGCTTGGTAAGTAAGATAAGTCGCTAAAGGAGAATATTCCAATGAGGGCGAGTCCCAATTTTGGACTTTAGGCGTAAGTCCAGTTGAGATATATTTTAGAAATTTAAACTAAGACTCTGACTAGATCCTGGTCCAGGATAGATAAAATATAACTAATACTGCTATTTTATTATTGTGCTAAATTTGTTTTGCAGGATGTACTTTGTTTTGTTGGACTAACACATTTTGCAAAGCGAAAGGAGCAAATTCAGTTTCGGGTGATCAATACCTTAGGTGCCTCCTATGGAAGTGGAGGCACCTCGGAGGCCTGCTGGAAGACTCCGTGTAAGAGGGTGTGGAGGCGCCTTCAACGCATTTGGAGGTGCCTTGTGATGGGCGATGGAAGATGCCTTGGAGAGCCTTGAAGGCGCCTTCGGTTAAATATGTTAGGATCCTTCGTATGGAGGCTAGAGAGGGGGGTGTGAATAGCCGATCCCAAATTCGTCGCGTTTCTACAAACTAAGGTTAGCGCAGCGGAAAATAACACGTAGAAACGAAAGAAAAGAAAACAAACCGATGTAACGAGGTTCGGAGATATACTCCTACTCCTCGGCGTGTCCGTAAGGTGGACGAGCC
>JBBMJZ010413106.1:4952171-4963750 GCA_037833815.1 Zingiber zerumbet | reverse complement strand
CAAACGTGTTCCACACATATATATATAGATGGAGATAGATATATATATTTTTTTTTTTTTTTATAATCCAGTTGTCTGGTGTCTGGGCCTTGGACTCAACTAATCCTGGAGGTGGGTGGCCTTCCCCGGTTCACCCACCAAGTAAATCTGGAAGTGCAAACTGTCCGCGCCCAGCAGCCAATTTCCTAGATTTTTCATCTCACTGGATGATATTGCCCTGGGATAGTGGGATTTGAATCGTGGGTGCTTGGGAGTCTGCTGAACGTTTTGCTGCTGCACTATGCTTGTCCCACATCTTTGCACCTATAAACTATGCCAAATCATCTCTTCATCCAATCCCATCATACTCTTTGTTTGCTTCTTCCCAACTCCCTTTATTCAACTCTAAATCTCTAATCAAGCTCCCAGATTCAGACATCTAGACTTGGTTTACCAGGACAGATAATGTTTTCTATATCCTTCCTCTCTTTTTCTGTGTCGACCTCCTATCTATCTTTCCAATCGGTAAACCAACCCTAAGTCCACATCCAGGCTAAACCCCTACTGCAGCCGTATTATTGCAAAGGGAAAGAACACACGAAAAAGACACATGAACACAGGAAATCACAAAGCTTTCTCTTTCGCGTGCATTGAAACAATCAAAGAGAGAGATTTAGGGTTGTTGGACGTACTGGGGAGTGCATCTTCCAGTGGGTCTGACGTAGAGATAGCCGGGCATTCTCGCATCTGTCGCCAATCTGAGGCCTTCCCTTCCGCTAGAAGTGGCTTGGACGCCCAAACCTGCACTACCAAGAAGATAGAAGATCGCCAGAGGCAGCAATACGGTCGCCATTCCTTCTCTCTCCGTGTTCACGCCGCTTCAGTACCCCAGATGAAGCCGAGAACACTTTATTTCCGCTTTCTCTCTCTCCTCTGCTCCCTCATTTGAATTGCCTGGTAGCAATTATTTCGTGAGTCGATTGACAAGAACGCCCTCAAACATTACCAAATTGGCTACTTTTGTCCGATTCAGAACTGATACAGTTTGCCTGCTGAATTGTGAATCTCCCTAGGTCAATCCAATCCATGACGCTGTTAGATTATGATTCTGAAAATAGATTTTACTGGGTTTTTTTCCCAAAGGATAAATTATATTGAATAAGAAAAATATATTCATAAATAATTTATATTAATTTTTCAAAAGAATGACATAGATTTTTGAATTTATCAAAATACACCCACTACCTTAATATTTATGAAGGGACGCATTTAATTATATATATTTTTTATTTTATCCCTTCTGATAAATTTAACTTTTTCTCTTTTTTTTAACTCAATTATATGCACACGACGTTAGTATATATGATCAACCCATAAATTCACGTGAGTCTAATATGGAATTATCTTAAGCACACCATAACATACATATAGAAGCTGAGTTCATAAGTATAGTTTCGAGGTGCTAAAATATTATAAAGAATCAGTCCAACATGGGCATGGTACAAAACCATATCAGGCTTACCAAGTCATATTCTTTTTTATACTGCAATAGGATATGGTCCAGGCTTATTCGCAATATAGGATGACCATTAAAGTCATTTTCATTTAAGCAAAGGGTCAAACGGAAGAGTTGTAACCTGCCCTTCGTCGCCTACAAAGAAATGGTGGTCCATTGATTAAGTCTTCATTCTGTCTTTATAATTTCTTAAAGGGCTTGGCTCTTTGGTTTGGTTTAGATGAATTACATGATAATCAGGATCAAGGTATCTGGGGCATCCATTGTAATATCTTTTTGAACCCCGTGGTAAATTGACTACTGGTTTACTTCACCTAAAGTCAATTTGCATGAAAAGAAAAGCTCAAATCACAATAGCTAGAGACAGAAGAGGAGGACGATCAATTGATTTTGTTGGAGCAATTTAGGTACCCTAAATTTTGATATTTGGGTAAAAATTTATATTATATTTATTATTATATTTGATATGCATTGTTAGCATGTAAAATACATGTACAACAACCTAAGTTCAAGTGTGACTTAGCAATGGATGAAGTCCCGGAGACGCGATCTCTTGGTAAAGGAAGACACGACAACAATGACAAGATCGATGAAAGCTCCAAAAGGTAAGGCGTGAAGGATCGGGAGGCATCCGAGGGACGCGAGACTGATGGAGGAGACTAGAAGACTAAGTTTAGGTTGTGCGGGTAAGGACGAGTGCATGAGAGACTGTATGCAGGGTAAAATTTAAGTGTTACTGTAGCAATACTGAAGAGTTACAATAGGAGTATTATAGCGTTACTATAGCAGTCAACTGTGTTTTCATCAGTCGACTGGTAGCCGATCGTTGGCTTGCAACGGTCGAATTTCACTTAGGACCGGTCAACTAGTGAGGGGAAACACAGTTAGGTATTCCCTTCCGAACTCTATTTAATAGAGCTCGGGTGCTTGGTTAAGGTTGACGAAAATAAAGGTCGTTAACCCCTATTAGAGTCTCCAAGGTCTTCTTGAGTGATTAAGAGCTTGTGGGAATTTGTGGCAAGGTTTCTCCACCCACAAGGAGCTACTCGAGCTAGTCGGAGGTTTTCCGGGGGATTATCCATTGACAAATCGGGATCGTCCACCTTACGGACAACCGTGGAATATGAGCTTTATCTTCGAACCACGTTAAACAACGTGTTAGGTTTGCCTTATTTTGTTAGTGTTTGTCTTGTATTTCAGCTGTGCACACTAACCATTGTAGGAAGCGACGTTTTGGGTGAGAAACTATTCATCTGATCCCTCTAGCGAGCATTAAGGTCCCGACATGCTTTGCTTACTTTAGATTTGGTGGTATGCTTGGAAGTGAGATTTCTAAGGACCTAGATTGAATTAATTTGCTTATCAAAAGTATGTTTTTGAAGTCAACTTGTATGTGCATGTTAAGTTGGGCCACCCCGCGGTTTATATCAGGCTCATGTTGGTTTGATTTCTTCTGATAATATTTTAACATATTTGGAGAAGTCGAAATAAGTAATGGAGGACAACGTCAGACTTCTTACAATCTGATAAATTCACAGGACCTGAAATGAGTCTAATCGAACTTGTTTAGGTTCATCAATGAGTTTCGATCAAAACACATTTATCGATGTAAAGATCTCAGATTGCAACCATAAGTCCTATGAATTTCTAAAGATGCAAGGAGTGTAATGGTGACATCCATTGATTATTTTAGCTTATCCAAATATGTTAAAATATTATTGAAAGAATCAACTAAATCCTAAAATACTATGAGCCCAATATGATTTGGATATTAGACTCACATTATGTATACATGCATCAAATGAGAAAGAAGAGAAAAGAGAATAGAGGTTGCATGTATAGGAGAGATGAAAGAATAAAGAAAAAAATGTAAGAGAACAGAAGAAGAGAAAAAAAATTAGAGAACGATTGCTTTGCACATTTTCAATTTTAATTTTGTGAGAAATATACGTTTTCTAAAAAATAGTATTTAGTTTATATTCTCTCCATTTGTTTTATAGAAAAAAAAGATAACATTATCTGAAAAAATATAACATGTCTAAAAGTTATTTTATAAGAAAAGGACAAATATTTTTTTTTCAGGAAATGAAAATAAAAATAAAAAATATATAAATAAATGCTCTATTAGATTTGTTACGAGGGATAGAAGAGAAAGTACACATATTATTGAGTGCATCATTTAATAAATAATAAAATAGTGTGTGCTTTACGTCAATTTAAAAATCTACCTATTCCCTTTGATAAATTATTGTTGTAAATATTTGCACCATTTTGGCATGAGCAAGAGCTTGATTGAATGACCACGGCGAAGGAGGAGCAGATGCGTGACCGCAACAACTGCATCAGCGAGTGTTCAGTGATGTTGGACGTAGCGCGTGACCTGCAGAGAAGCTGAATTTTGTCTGGTCGATCATGATCAAGCTAGGCACGGGTAGCTCGGCTCCCTCAGTTTAAATTACAGCAAAGCAGAGTTCTAGTTCGAAATCTACTCTTTATTCTAAACAGAACTCGAGATTTGAAATGAAACCAACGGAGCTGGTCAGGTCGGACCTGACACGATAAAAATCGGTCGGGGCACGACCCATCTCGGGCCGGGATGACGGGACGGTCCAACCCGATCGACACGCTGACACCTTGCATATCCAATCCACCGTCAGATGGATCGCAATCTACTTAAAATAGGAAAACCGAAAGGGGGGAAAACAGGTAACGAAATAAACAGGGCGAAAAGAAGCGAGGCGAAAAAAAGCGGAGCCCCCGAGCGGAAAACCCTAGTCTTCAATTCGCGGAAGGGATACGAGAGCTGATGGAGCTACAGAACACGTTGAAAGAGGCATTGAACGCTCTCTACCATCACCCAGACGACGGCATCCGCGCCCGTGCTGATCGGTGGCTCCAGGACTTCCAGCGCACCATCGACGCCTGGCAGGTAGTAAATCGAGGAACTAAACACCCTTTGTCTGCGACTCTAATCCCGTCACCTTGATCTCCTATACGAGGTCTTGCTGTTCTTGATTCATCTGGGACAAGCTAAACTTTAGATTTTTCTTTCTTTTTGGTGAAGGAATGTTTGTGTGTTCATTTGCTACTCTGCTGGAGGAGAAAAGCTATAGTCTACAAACTTATTGATTGTTTGATGCTTTACAGAAGCACGAATGCCCTCGATTAGAATTACATACCATATGCATATTTTGTTAATACTATGTAGTTATAAAGATTTTCAGTAGTTAGGCATTTGAATTTGGTGGGGTTCTTGTAGACGTTGCTGTATGATAACTAAGTGGGAATGCGGGATATGTTTAAGAGTAGGGATGAAAGGGTTTAGATGACTGTGTCACTCTGGTTTGAGAAAGCATTACCAACCTGAATAGATTGGGTCTGAATTGCTGATTTTCATGATTTTGTAATATCAGGCTACTTAAATTAGAAATGAAATGTAAACAATGTTTTATAGTGGCCTTTTGTAGCAAAAGGTGATAACCCTCACCCCGGGGATTCCTCCAGGACTCCCCGTGCGATCGGAGGTAAATAACAGCGGGCTTCGTCCAGCACAGTGACCCTTTGCATAGGGTCAGGTGACCCGATGTTTTATAGTGGTCTTTGATTTTATGTATAGTGGATTGAGACCAGTGGAGGGTCATTTACGAGGAAAGAATTGATTTTCTTTTTTAATTCTGCAATGTATGATGCGAAAGCCGACTTTTATTTTGTATTTGTTGTCTGCATCCTTTTCTCAAGAGTAATGGAAAGATATGATAAACATACCTATATTTATTGAAAGCTAAATGAAAAAGTGTAATTTACCTTTAGGCTTTTCATAATGTGTGCTAGGAAGGAGATTTTAGCTGCTGATGGTCCATTTGAACAATATATAACTTGTTGGAAGCATGAAAGTTATCTATCTTCTGTAGAACAGTAGAAGTGGGTAAGGCACTTATAGCGAGACATATAATAGTGATATGTTCTGGAAGGAGTATTCTTGTCCTATTGGGAAACTTCATAAACATGAAATAACAAAGACAGCAAACTGCAGACAAGTACCGATGAAAAATAAAAAACAATAAACCCTGTTCCAATCAAATTCTTAGGCTTGTTCTTCATCTTCTCCTACATTTCTCTTTAGTTTATTTAAAACTTCTTTTACCTCATTTGATCTAAATGTTATAAACGAATCTGCAATTACTAAACCTACTATGATTTTTCCAAAGCTAATTTTTCTAAGAGTAATTATTGAATAATTCATAAGTTTTGTTCATCTTAACCTTTTGTTCATCTTTTGTATATGTATATTACCTTGATAGGATGTATCTGCTTACATAAGATCATGATTTTCTCTCTCTCTCTCTCTCCCCCTTTTGTTACTCTAGTAATTGTTTCCTACTGTTTCTTTCTTGTTTTTGTATAGTGATAATTATTGAATTTCATGATAAATATTTTTCTGTAGGTCTCTGATAACTTACTTCATGACTCCAGCAGTAATATTGAAACATTGGTATTTTGTTCTCAGACTCTTAGGAGCAAGGTATGGTTGTTAATTTCATTATTTCTTTTGTTTAGTAATTACCGGTTTTTTTAAGTTTATTTTTCTTTCCCATTGTTGCTAGTTTCTTTGTATTTTTTTTCTGAGTTTAGGTACAAAGAGATTTTGAAGAGCTACCATCTGAAGCCTTTTGTCCTCTACGTGACTCATTATATGTGAGTTTTTATTAGTTGCTATAGATTAAGTTCCTCTCGTTTTACTTTTCCAGTTGAAGTTTCTGAGTTAGCTGTAACATCTTGTTACTAATTTTGGGTGTTATGCTCATTGACTCATGGAAGCCTTGCCATTCATGCAAAAATTGGTGCACCTTGCTTATTACGATTGTCCATTTAAAATTGTATAGAAAATTATTGTATAAAAAATTAGAATGAAATTGATAAAGCAAACGATATGCATCTCACATAGAGAAAAAGAACCTAAATTGATGAAGCAAAGAGTAACTATCTTTAGAGATTTGACACTAGCACGGCAATTCTCCTTTAAAGATTTGACTCTTACCAAACCAAGACAAAATACCACTAATTGAGAAACACAATAATTCCAATATACTCTCAAGAGATCATATACTCTTATCAAATTTGAAATTTTTTCCCAAACTAATAATCCCAATATGCTCTTACTAAACAAAATAATTTTTACCAAACTAAACATAGTTATTAAACTCTTACCAAATTAAAGACACCAACATCTAAAATAGGGCATTTACTAAAATCAATTACAAATCCAAATTTAAATGGCAATATAAATTTAATATTTTTCGTTCCTTGTATTATTCTCCCCACTAAGGAGAACTTAGACTTAAAATCAGGTGCCAGTATCTCTAATATGTAAGGAACAAAAATAATATAATTTGACTAACTAAATTTTAATGAGTAATATCTTCATTATCTTCTTCGGCCGCCCCTTCTAGTGAGTGGAAAATTGGTCTCTTTATTCTTCCTTTTGGCTTAGATTTTAGTTTCTTCCTCTTTGATTGCTCTTTTCAACAAACCAGAAGACATCTCAGTTTGTCAGGGTGAGAATGAAATTCATGTCTGCTCAATAATCATGAGATATAAAAGTAATAATGTCAATGATCAATCTGCGAAAGTACAATCTGTGATACTTAATATATGAGAGGCTCAAAATTCTAGTCAATTAATATATCCTCAAATTTGAAAATTAAAGTAGTGCTTAAATAATTTGGTAAGATAAATAAACTAACATTATAATCAATTTTTCACACAATTCCTAAATAAGTTAGATATAAAGATATAAATCGTTTAAATACATGTTGTTTTGAAAGTTGGATTCATGTGCATAAGATCATATAATTCATTGGATTACTAGGTACTTTATAATATTTATTAACTACTATAATTTTATTCTTAGCATTGACAAATATCTCTCATGTACATAGTAAAACTCTCAATTTATTAGATAGAGTATGATTTGAGGATGCCTTTTCTTTTCTTAGGTAATATAAATAATGCAGAAGTATGCATGATTGTTGCTTCTAGTATGTATTCTAGATGCTATAAGATTTCTTTATATGCTTCGTAAGTATTTTCCATTTTCAATGTTCTACCTAAGCACTTGCTTCACTCACTTATTTGAGATAAGAGCTAGATTATGGTTTTAATATTATTGGAAGCTACATTTTAGATAAACATCCTGTCTGGGCTGATTGGCTTTGTTGTAATTAGTACTTTATGGTTTATAATGTTGACACAATACCAACAGTATCTGAGTGCTTCAGTTGTCAATCTGATGGGACTTGATATAGTGCAAGTCTATTTCTGTGTTTCTTATCCAGGGGTTTCAAGAAGCTGTGTACATCAGTTGGTTATTGGCGATCTTGTGAGGAAAAGAACAAATCTTATTGCTTATGAGGGCAATGAGAGGACTCTTCTATTTGTTAAGATTGCTTATGAGGGCAATGAGAGGACTCTTCTATTTGTTTTTGAATAACCTTGTCTAAAAAGACTTGTGAGATCAGGCAAACTAGACTAGGTTCACTAGGAATAATAAATATAGAGAAAATGAAAGTATTTTTAGTTGAAAATATAAATTGAACTAGACCATGTCTAACAACATGAGAAAAAATAGGTTGAAGTGGTATACACATGTTCAAAGACTACCAATTGATTTTGTAGGGAGACGAGTTCAATTGATTAAATAGAAGGTGGAAAGGGTAGAGTGTGGCTAATGAAAATAAAATAAGATTTAATTAATTTAAATATTACTGGTTATTAGCTTCCATAAAACTTAATGGAGGGATATGATCCAGTTTGTTTTTATGAGTGATTTGTTTTAAATTGGTCATATGAACTCATTGCAGAAGCAAGCATAAGAGCTTGCTCGTTGTCTACGTACTAAATTCTTTATGTTTGAGATTTCGAATTTTAAGTTTCATATTTATCATTCGAAAATTGGATACAAAAGAAGGGGAAAGATACATCTATAGAATAGCTGTGAGAGAAAGGAAAATAAGAAAACTTATCCAAATAAAATGTATTAAAGATAAATGCAATAGGACACTAGTAAATGATGGAGAAATAAAAGAGTGGTGGAAACAATATTTTTATCAACTTTTTAATGAATGTTTAGATGATGAACTTAATTTAGGTAATTTAAGTAGGTCAATTGAGCATAGAAATTTAAATTTTTATCGTAGAATTCAAATTTCAGAAGTAGAACAAACTTTAAATGAGATGCGCAATGGAAAAATTGTTGGATCATATGATATTAGCGGTGTGGAAGTGCCTAGGAAAATAAAGTATTTAATGACTTACAAAATTATTTAACATGATATTGAAAATAAAAAGATACCAGATGTGGATAACTATTCTAGTTCCCTTATATAAGAACAATGGAAACATACAAAATTGTGCAAACTATAGGGTATTAAACTAATGAGTCGTACCATGAAAGAAAAGAGCAAGGAAAAAGATTAAGGACGGAGATTACATTGGTTGAAAATCAATTTGAGTTCATGTCTGGAAGGTAGATAATAGAAGTTATACATCTTCTTAGACAACTAATTGTATCGAGAGCAAAAACAAGATTTACACATGATATTCTATTGACTTAGAAAAAGTTTATGATAGAGTCCCAATAGATATTATAAGGAGAATTCTAAAAAAGAGTGGTGTTAACGTTATTAAACTAATTAAGGATATGTATAAGGATGTTAGACGGATTAATTGAAATATTTCCAATAAAGATTTGATTACATCAAGTATCAACTCTAAGTCTCTATTTTTTTTATACTAATTATTGACGAACTCACTGGACACATTCAAGGCTATTTTGTTTGTAGATGATATTATTTTGGTAGATGAGACTCGTAAAGGAGTAAATGTTAAACTAGAATCTTGACGGGAAACACTAGAAGTGAAAGGTTTTAGGCTTAGTAGAGTAAAAATAGAATATATGGAATTTAAGTTTAGCAATATTAAACGTAATGAGATAATTGTTAAGATAGGAGATGACGAATTGTTTGAAACTAAGAGTTTTAAGTATTTATAATCATTTTTGTAAAATAATGGAGAGATTGAGAGTGTTGAGTGTTTTATGTGATTGTAAAGTACCTTTAAAATTTAAAGGGAAGTTTTATAAAACGACAGTTAGACATGTTATGTCATATGACGTTAAATGCTGGGTTATAACTTGAGCACATAAGCAGAAGAGAGGTGATAATGTTAAGGTGGATGTGTAGACATACGAGGATGGACATAATAAGAAATGAGATAGAGAAAGTTGGAGGTACATCTATTTAGGGAAAATTCTAATAGACATGTTTAAGATGATACACACGTGTACTTAGACGACAATAAATGTTCCAGTTAGATGATACGGAACTATGACAAATATGCACATCAAACGAGGAAGAGGAAGACCAAAAAAGACTTGGTTAGTAACAATAAAATAAGATAAAATTTATTTAAGTATAGATATTGAAATAGTTGGGGATAGAGCCCAATGACGTAAAATGATTCATATAACTGACCCTACCTAGTGGGATAATGTTTGGCTGTTGTTGTTGTTGTTGTTGTTGTAGTATATTCATCATTCACGTGCCCATGAGTATCAGAACCTTGGGAATATTTGCATTTGGAACATATTTTTCCTATATTGTATTTTGATCAAAACTATTTTAGTGCTGTCACACAAACTCAAGATGACATCAGAATAAAGGTTATGTATGTATTTGATAAATATACCATTCCTATTCATTCTTTCTAGATTTTGTTTTATCATGACTCTCTTGGTTGAAACTGTCAAATGCAGACATTGCTTAAGAAATTCAGTAAGGGCCCACCTAAGGTCAGAACACAGGTAATTAGTTGAGCGTTATTGATAACCTTGATCTTTATCTTAGCCTTACAGTAATTTTATCCCTTCACTTCAGATTTGTATTGCGGTCGCTGCTCTGTCTGCACATGTATCTATAAGTGACTGGGGAGATGGTGGTATTCTCAATTGGCTAAGCAATGAAATGCGATCAAATACTGAGTACATCAGAAGTTTCCTTGAGCTACTTGTGGTCTTACCTGAGGTATAAGCTAAAGTGTAAGATATTATTTCCAAATTGTAAGAAATATTCTTTATATATTTTCTGGAAATGGAGTAACTCAAACATGTTTTTGATAGAAGTTATGTTATTCTAAAACCACGTGGCATGCTCAGCTTATCTTAACATATTGTTTCTAGCTATTTCTCTTGTGTCTCCTAGTCCTTTATTTATTGTCTGTCTCACAACCTAGTGGAGACCTTTCCTGAAATTTGTAACTGGCAGTGTTTGTGAATACGTGAGACACTAAATTTAAGTAGCTGAGTCCCTTTTATTTATACTGATCATTTACTTTGTCTTTCTCCACAGGAAGCTTGTAACTATAGGATAGCTGCACGTCCAGAAAGACGACGTCAATTTGACAAGGAACTTACGTCATCATCTGAAGTTGCTCTCAGTTTGTTGACTTCTTGTTTGGGTTTTGATTATTTAAAAGAGCAGGTAATAATTTTTGGGAAGATTGCTGGTTGGCTGTTGCAGTCTTGCATTTCATACTCGGAAAGTGGATGTGGTGGTAAATGATGATGCATTTATTGATAATATCATTTAATTTCTTGGCTTTCTTTATTTTTTTTTAGATTTTGTACTGGGGACATGCATTCTCAGGTTGAAAAGAAGTACTGATATCTGCGAACTATTAGGTGTAGATTATAATAAACTGAGAACTCCCCGGGCTGGAGCAGTTGATTCATGCAAGGGTGTTGCTACCAATAGTCCTGGGTCGATTCCCACGGGGTGCACAATGCTCTGTTGATTGTTTTAACCCCTCCTTGCATTTGTTATTGTTGCTGGGCCAAGACCCTGTGATTTACCTCCCTTCAAATTAAGGTTTAAAATTTCGACACGTGCCGAGATTTCGGTCCTGGATCGGAACGATACAGTTTCGGTATCGTGACGTGCCGATATAATTTCGGTATTTTTTAAATATAAAATATATTAATTAAAAACTAAACTATTTAACATAAATATTTTAAAAATAAACAATATAA
>JBBMJZ010413106.1:4873727-4898216 GCA_037833815.1 Zingiber zerumbet | reverse complement strand
AGCATAAAATATAATAGTACATTGATCAAGTTAAGTAGTCCTTTTTCAGCAAATTTCTAACTGGACATTAATACTTAACTTGACTAATCATGCAAAAGGTACACTGTTAGAGTGAGTGCGCCCGCGCGTAGCTCCTTCGACTGATTGTTCACATTGGATCTCAGGTTCTCTATTGCACTCCCTAATTAGGGTTTTTTTCACCTTTCCCTCACGATACTTGTACGCTATCGGTCATTGAGGAAGACTTAGGCTTAGAGGGTGGTCCCCCTTTCTTGCATAAAAGCGATCATCATTTGAACATGCTGTGTTTTACTGGGAAGGATCAAACCATGGGAATGAATGAACAGGGCTCTCACCTTCTTTAGCCAGATCTTCCAACCTTTTCAGAAAACTAGTTCACTGTGCGCTCCACCCTGTAAGACTTGCCTACGCTTGCGCTCCAATTGTTTGCACAACTCTGTAGGGCGCGCTACGGCTTTTCAGCCTACACTTGCTGCTTGCTGGTTTTTCCATCATCCTATCCACAACAAGCTATCTTCTAATAGTTAGTTAGTAACTAAAGGTTAGCCCTTTAAGGATAATTTTTAGTTGAATATTATTTTTTAAAATAATATCATGTTAGGGGGAGGATGTTTAAAAACTGATTTCAAAAGAGTTCTATTTCAAAATTTGTTTTCTTATTTTTTGCAAAGTGTTGGTTTAAAAATTCTTTTGAAACTTTACTGAAACTTACTTTACAAATGGTTAAAAATAATATCTATTTTTAAAAATAAAATTAAAGTGTTTTAAAAATTATATTGAAAGCTGCGTAAAATACTTTAAAATTTTTTTTGAAAGATATTTTCAAAAACACTTTCAAAAGTTTTGAAGATTTTTTCAAATTCTTATAAAGTTTATCTTTACAAAATGTTTTGTTTTTAAAAATTTCAATTTTCAAACATTAAAAAACCATCTACAGAATGTTTTCAAAATTCCTTTAAAATTTTTTAAAATTATTTTAAAAATTTCTTAGAAAGTTTTTTTTGCAAAGTCTTTATGTAAAGTGATGTAAAGTGTTTTGAAATCTATCGTATAAATTGTTTTAACAAACTTGCTTTAAAAATAGTTTTGAACAATACTTTTTGAAAATTATTTGGAAATACTTTACAAATTTTGTCTTTACAAAATGTTTTGTTTTTGTAAAATTTAATTTTCAAAATTTTGAAAATATTTTGTAAATTTTGAAAAGCTCCTTTCAAATTTTGAAATTTTTTTCATTTACTCCTCCCTACAACAAACCTACAAGTTTTTTTTAAAAAAAATTATTTACTTGAAATGGTTGTTTTAAAAAACTCATTTTCAAAATTACTATTTAAAAATTTGAAATCATTATTTGAAAACTTTTTTTGAACAACTAAGTTTGCAAAGTCTATTTATTTTGCTAAAACTTTATTTAAATTATTCGAAAACTAGTTTTAAGTTTGGTAAATAGACCAATTCCTTGATTGAATTGTTGTTATTTCTGCTTAATGTGTTGCATTATTTTTTTATGTATGTCAAAGAAGGACGATAGTGGGTTAGATTAGAAAAATTAACTCACTTTACTCAATTTGCATTACATGTTTAATGCTTGCTTAATTACATTGTTTTTCTAACTTTAACTCAGATTATCATTACATCAAAAAGGGAGAGATTCTTGGTGCAGTTAGCACTAAAGTTATATTGTGTATTATCTAATGTATTTACCAAGTGTGCAGAGTAAATAACTTGACGGGTCTAGAGGATCTGACATCAGACTAAAGTTCACTTAGGTCAAGAGGACCTGATAACTTACAAGAAGTTCAGATTGGTTAAAAGAGTACCTGATATCTGGAAAGAAGTCTAGTTTGGTCTAGAGTCATCAATTTGGATTAGGTCCGTCGAGTTGGCCTGCCCCACCAAATAATTTAAAGGGTTGGGTTGGAATTTTATCAACCTAAGCTCACCGTTGGCCGATCCACCTAGGCCCACGACCAGCGCAAGTCGACCCACGATAAACTTGGGTTGGTCCGCGGGTTGAGAAACACATGTAAGCCAAGTTTTATGTCAATTTATTATCTTTTTTGTTATAATTTTGAAATAAAAAATAGCACTTTTCATTAAACATGAGTACTCATTTGTAATCATTTACATTTAAAATTTATGTTTCTGGATACATTTGATTGATGAAACCTTTTTGAAGTAAAATGTTAAAAATATGAAACCTTTTTTTATTTTATTTTTTTTTAATTTTTGATGTACCCGTGGGTTGGCCCGTCTAATCCGCAACCCACCTTAGATTGGGTTGGGTTGGGGATTTCTCAATCTGCCCAAATGATGGGTCGGCCTGCCCCACCCTGCCAAATGGTTGGCTCACCATGGGCCAACCAACCCCACCACAGATTGGCCCTTCTGATAGCTCTAGTTGGGTCTGGAGAAAGTGACAACTGGTTGAAATCCAGATGGGGCATCTGGTAGAAAGACCTCATGGGTCAGAAGTCGAGTTAAGAAAGTCTACAAATGATAAGTGAAGCTAAGCTATTAGAGGAGAGATCCAGTTAGGACGAGTCCCAGTGGGACTATAGGTGTTGGTCAAATTTAGATCCATTTTGAAAACCTAAGTTGAAACCAAGACTATATTCTTATCGTATCAGACGGGATTTAATTCATAATTTTATTATCTGTGTTGATATGTTTTGCAAGTATTTTCTTTTAGTTTGGACTAACATATTTTACAGGAGCTTAAAATAAAATTGAAATTCGGATGAACAGTGCTCAAAGTATCTCAGCAGATTGGAGGCACCGTGAGTAAGGGACTGGAGACGCCTCGGACGATTGGAGGCGTCCTAGAGCAGATAAACTATGAGGATAAAAGTTCAGTGCTAAAGGCTCCCCAGGTTACTTGAGGTACCTCGGGTTGAAGCGTTGGAGTTTCACTCAAACGATTGGAGGGGCCTCCAAATAGATAAATGCTAAACTCTGAGGATCAGATCAGAGTTCATGGAGGTACATTGGTGGACATTGGAGGCACTCCCAATGACTTATATAAGGAGCATTCGGCTAGTGCTTTGTACACAACTACTTTTAATCGTTCCAAGTCATTTATTGTTATGCCATCTCTTTGCTACTGCGTTGCTACAACTCTACTACGCCCAATTGTTGTAGTTAAACTGACATTGAGCTTTGATCTTCAACTACAATCATTATCGGTAAAAATTGTATTTTCAATTAATACTTATTGTACTAGCATAAGAGAGTGTAGGTTGTTACACTCTCTTCATTTTTTTATTCGACCTCTCTGTCCGAATGTTCTTCAAATGAGATTTTAGTAGATTATGTTGGATCATTGATTTTCGCTTGGGGTGGGTGAATAGAGATTTAAAAATATCATAAAAACTTAAGTCGAGTGCGCAGCGGAAAAGATGAAATCAAAACAATGATAACACAAGAACCTTTTACTTGGTTCAGAGCTATTGACGACTCCTACTCCAAGGCCCGCACACAAGGGTGATTTCGATGGGAAATTCACTGGCAATTTGAAGAATATTACAAATGAATTACAGGAAAGCTAATGAAAGACAATACTAACAAAAGAAAGAGAAAAATAGCAGAGCGTGGTCGGAGTAGCTTCGCAGCATCGCAGGAGCACAAGAGAGCATATCGTGAGTTGTTCTTTAGCTCCAGCCTTCACCCTCCTTATATAGGAGGTTCGGAGCGCCCTGAGTGTGATGTAGACGAGCCAGTCGGTGAGCTCCACGTGGCAAAGTGACGTTGGGGATAAAGTTTGCCTCCGGACGCCCGAATCCCCTCCGAGCGCCCGGACCTAAGTTTTCCAGAAACTTCCTTCTTGCAAGAAAACGTTAGTCCGGAGGCAAATATACAATATATATCCTGCAAAACAAAGTATCAACACAATTTATAGATAAGCAGAATAATAATTAGATTCCGTCTCACCGAGATCGGAATCTAGTCAAGATCTCGACTTAGAGTATCAAAATGGTTCTAAGTCGGATCGGCGCCTAAGTTCCCTTCCCGGGAACAAGTCCTCACAGTCACTCCCCTTCAGTGACTTACCTTCACTTACCTACCAGACGTCCAGTCAGCCCTTCGACCCATCTAGACTTCGTGCCAGCTATCCGGTCAGCCCGTCAACCTAGCTGGATTTCATGCCAGCTATCCGGTCGGCCCATCGATCTAGCTGGGCTTCGTGCCAGACATCTGGTCAGCCCGTCGACCTGTCTGGACTTCTCCTGCACACTCAGTCAGAGTGTTAGATCAACAACAAAACTAACTTAACCTATTTTGTCATTCATCAAAACCTCGGTTAGACCGTCAGTGCTAACCGCACCAACATATATATTGCTTATGATCACAGTCTCCTTATATAGGAGCTTAGAACAATGACACCATTTAATGATTGATTAATGATCATTACTTACTGAGCTGTGAAACGCCAATATTTCACTCGGTCATTTACAAATTCTGTATTAATATTCAATTTAATGCATCCGTTACACATTTGAATAAGCAGCAAAATTATTTATCTGGAAAAAATCATTGGTTCATTCGCTTCGGTAGATTTTTGCCCCAATTGGCCTGGTATTCAGCACGTGCATATTATGCTCGCACACGAGTCAACTTAGTATAGTGCAATCCGAGTCTCGGATTTGCACTCTCCCACACGTGAGAGATAGCCTCTCCCCATGCATTTGTTCACATTATCAATGTATATGAATCAATATAACCTAATCAACATGCCTTTAAACTCCCAATGTGACACTAAAGTCTCATTCACAATGAGGCTTCTTTCCTCTCCACCTCTTTTCCATTCACACATATATCTAACAATTCCTCACATGAATGGAAACAAGGTATGTGATATCATTTAGCAGTTGAGTCTAGTATAGGACAGATATGTTTTACTCCTTAAACCTTCCCTTATAAAAATTTATTTGCTTACTGGTTGACAGTAGACACGATATCTTTGAACTGTCTTGCCGTCTGTGTAAACATTGACATATCTCACCCTGGACTCTCACCTGATACAACTCAGTTCTCATGAGTGTGTTTGTTCTTAGCCATGAATACGCTTGATTCTGTAAAAAGTTCTAAAAATTGTGCCTCTAAATCTTCGAAGCAACCCCACTTTGTTTTCACGTAGGTGATCTCTTAGAGTATTCCACACATGCTCTACTTAGATCATTAAAAGTCGTCTACTCAACCTCCATCTTTCACTTATCCATTGGGTTATTCCCCCCACAGTGAGTAATTTTATTGGTACAATTAAGTTGTCCCTTTGAACCTAGTTTTTGAGATCTCCATTCTGTTGGGTTTCCTTTGCACCAATATTTCCCATCAGCATCAAGCCTATCTTTTGTGATGTGCTTGCAACTAACTCTCTGTTTAACCCTTTGGTTATTGGATCTGTTAAGTTATCCTTTGACTTCACATGGTCAACGGCGATAACTTTTGTTGAGAGTAGTTTTTTAATGGTATTATGTCTATGACGTATATGCCTAGACTTACCATTATAAAGATGGCTCTGTGCCCGACCAATTGTCGATTGACTATCGCAATGTATGAAAATTGTCGGTATCGATTTTGGCCATCTTGGAATATCTTCTAAGAATTATCATAACCATTCAGGCTCTTTATCACATTTGTCAATAGTTACAAACTCATATTCCATCGTGAATATGATTATTACGGTTTGCTTAAAAGATTTCCGTGAAATGGATGCACCTTCTAGAGTGAATACATATCCACTTGTAGACATGAAATCTTTTATGTCAGATATTCAACTTACATCACTGTATCCTTCAATCACAATAGGATATTTCGTATAGTGCAGTCCATATTCACCATTATACCTCAAGTACCTCAGTGTTGTGTATAATTTATCGAGTACATCAGACTTCCAATCACTCAAGAGTACTCTATCTAAGAGATACTTTCTGCTCAATTTTTTGATAGATGTTAACTCCTATCTATCGGTGTTCGTGCCAACGCAGTATCACCATTAGTAAATTTCTTAAAAATATTATTCACATAATGAGACTAACTAAGAATAAGTCCTTCTATTGTTCTAAGAATTTTGATTCCTAGAATCACATTAGCTAGGCCCATGTCTTTCATATCAAACATTGAGTTCAACATGTCTTTAGTGGATTTGACTATCTTATCATTATTTCCAATGATAAGTATGTCATCTACATAAAGACACAAGATGACATAGTCATTCTTTGTGGCTTTTATATAGACACATTTATCACATTCATTGATCTTAAATCCACATTCTTTCATAGCATTATCAAATTTCTTATATTACTATTTTGGTGTTTGTTTCAAGCTATATAATAACTTCACTAATCTACAAACCTTATTTTTCTGCCCTGCTACAGAAAACCTTTTAGGATGCTACATGTAGATTTCCTCTTCTAAATCCCCGTTTAGAAAGATTGTCTTTACATTCATTTGATGTATTTTAAGATTTCATAGAGCAGCGATAGCCAACAATACTCTAATGAAAATCATTCTCGACACTGAGAATACGTATCAAAGTAATTAAAGCATTCTCGTTGTTGATATCCTTTGATTACCAATCTGGCATTATATTTATTAATTGTACAATCTGATTTCATTTTCTTCTTGAGAATCCACTTGCAACCTAATGGTTTACTTCAAGTGTGATTTTACAAGATAGAGTTTATCTCAGACGCAATTGCCTCTTTCCAGTGAGGTTCATCAAAAAAACTTACTGCTTTTGAGTAACTATGAGGCTCACTTTCCAACATGGAAGTGATAAAATCTATTCCATAGGAATTTTCCACCCGAGCTTTTTTTTACTTCATATGAGCTCAATCTCAACTGGTTCATCATAATCTTCTTCACCTTGTGTTTCATATGTCATTTTTAGGAGCTAGCTTCCTCTTAGGTCTTATATGGAAATACATGCTCGAAGAATGAGGTATTTCTCAATTTTATTATTGAGTTCTTGCGTATATTCGATATTTGTGACTCATACACTAATAACCGATATGCACTACTATTATGAGAATATCCAATAAATATGTAATTAATAGTTTTTGGTTCTATCTTAATCCTTTTCGGATCAGGCACGAAAACTTTGGCAAGACACCTCTACATTCGTAAATATTTATAGGACGATTGCCTTCCATTCCACAACTCATAAGGTCTCTTATCTATTTTCTTTTGGGGCACCTTATTTAAAAGATAATTAACTGTTAACACAGCTTCCCCCCACATAAACACTGACAGTCCATAGCTTAATAGAAGATCATTTATCATCTCTTTTAGAGTGCAGTTCTTCTACTCAACAACACCATTTTACAGAGTATAAGGAGTTGTTATTTCATGTTTGATCCCATGTTCAGCATACAACTCAGTGAACAGTGATACATATTCACTGCATTGGTCACTTCGAACCACCTTAATCTTTTTATTAAGTTGGTTTTCAACTTCATTTTTATAGAGAACAAATTTTTCTATAGCTTTATCTTTACTTTTGAGACGATACACATAACATTATTTTATATTATCATCAACTAAAGTGATAACGTATTTATTACCACCATGTGTCGGCATACCTTTAGGTCACACATGTTAGTGTGGATTAGGTCAAGTGATTCATTATTTCTTTCAATATGTTGAAAAGATGATATTGTCATTTTCGCTTCAACACAAATTTCACACTTGTGTTTCGGGTCAACGAGGAATGTAGGTACGCTTCGTATGTTGATTAATCTACACAACACATCGTAGTTACACTATAAAAAAACACTTATATAGGAGCAGTTTTAACACCACTCTTGGAAATTGAACAATAGAATTTGTTTGAGCTAAACCATTTCTAATGTCTTACCTTTTCAGAACGGTTTTACAATCACTCTTATTTAATAGCATTAGCACCAATTTGAATAAATCGCTACTATGAATCATTCTTAATGATACAACTATTAGAAGAAATATTTAAACTGTTGATATTAGATGATTTTAGTAGTAGTTTTATGTCAAATACTGTTACTAACCATTTCTATTACTTTAACTTCTAATAACAATTATTAAATCATTTCTACTGATCCTAAAATACTCCTATTCCTTATAACAATATCCTAAAATATTTATTTATTTATTCAATAGAGTTATCTTAATCATGTGACATTGTTAACTCAAGATCTTTATTATCTTAATCTCTAAGATAAAAATTAAACAAAAATATTTTTTTTTAAAAAAAAACTTATCGAAAATAAGAAAAAAATAAATTTAATTTTCAAAATTTCTTTTTTTTTTTAATTAGAGTACTTATATATAAAAAATCTACCATACATACAATGCATGCAAAGAAACACTATACTTTAAGTTAAATCATCTCATATTTATTTATGATTTTTTTTTTAAATTACATACTTTCCCTAATTTTCTCTGTTTAACTCATCTTTAAAATTTTTTAATCAAACAATACCGATTATTTAATACTTAACATAGTTATAAATATTTCTATATTTATATTATTGACAAATTATTTAATACTTAACATAGTTATAAAATTTTTTATATTTATATTATTTGTCTTTCATTCAAATTTAATTAATCAACTAAAAATTATAATAAAAATATTATTTTATATATACAAATATTATTATTTTCTAGATTCGACTTGGAAGTATAGATTATCTCATTCTCTTCTTTTTTTCACGCCATCTTTTTCATCCTTCTTTTTTTTTTAATATTTTTTTTTATTTTGTTGTCGTTATGTATATATTTGTATGGTCGATGTTGCTATTTTTAGGCCATGTGGGATTTTTTTTAATTGATTTTTCATATAAATTTTATATATTTTGTTGTCATCTGTGATTTCCATTTAGACATCACCCATCATCCATTTCACATTGACAAACGGTGTGAATTTAAGCTGCTCCATAGCAGCTCTATGTCACAAGATGATATCACTATTAAGCCCTACATGCACCCAATCTATCTCCGTATACTCCTCTAAGCTTTGCAGATCTCGTGTTCTTTAGGTTATAAGCTCCCGCGCAATCCTTCACTCGATCGAGCCTTCTCGAATTTTTGGCTTCGAATCCTCGTTTGATTGTTCTAAAATCAATTTGAATTTGTGCGGGAATTTGTAGATCGACTGCTCGATTCCGTGACGATGTCTGGAAGAGGGAAGGGCAATAAAGGGTTGGGCAAGGGCAGAGCGCCACTACAAAATGCTCCGTGACAATGTCTAGGGCATCACTAAGCTGCCGATTCTGTGCCTAGCTAAAAGGTGTGGTGTCGAGCGCATCAGTGGGCTCGTCTATAAGGAGACTCATGGAGTCCTCAAGAACGTGATCTATGACGCCGTGACCTACATGGAGCACGCACGCCTGGAGGAAGATCTTCAATGCCATGGACGTCGTATATGCGTTGAAGAGGCAAGGAAGGACTCTATATGGTTTCGGTGGTTAATTAAGCATGCCTCTTCTCTATAGAGAGGAGTTGAATCAAATGTAATGAGAGTTGCGGGGGTAGGATGTTGTAATATGTTTTGAATATGATTGTGTTTTTCTCATATGAACAAGTGTCTATGATGGAGTTCTTGGATGTTTGTAAACCGATTTAAATCCATGACTAAAAAAATATTTATATATACATCAGGGGTGTTAAAATGTAATGAGGAAGAATCATGAAAAATCTCCATGTTGGGCCTGAAATGATTCTATATCAGACCCAACGTAGAGAATTTTGGTGATTCTTTCTTATTTCATTTTAACACCTCTGAGAAGCAAAAATAAAAAAAATGGATAGCATATTTAAACTCCTTGCAATCCTAGAAATCCATAGAAACTGAAGTTGGTGCAATCGGAGCTCTCTAGGTCCATCAGTGGGTTTTGGTTGAAACCCATTGATGGACCTAGAGAGTTTTGATTGCATTCATTTCAATTCCTATCGATTTCTGGGGATGCAAGGAGTTAAACGGTACTATCCATTGCTTATTTTAGCTTTTCAGGGGTATTAAAATATCTTTAGAAGAATCAACTTCTCAGAAGTATTTTTAAGTTCATGTTATTATGCATGCATGCATAGGAAGAGCACTGTAAAGAAAGGAAAGAAAAAATAGGAGAGAAAATAGAAGAGATATTACATGCATAGGAGGAAAGAGAAGAGAGAAAAATGGTAGACAAAATAAAAAGAAAAGCAGTCAAATTTGTTAGGAAGGTAAAATAAGAAAAGCAGTCAAATAAAATAGGAAAAGCACTGTATAAAGGTGCACCCTTTGGTAAATAACAAAGTAGCATGCACCTTTTAGTAAATTCAAAAATCTAAATATGTCTTTTGGTAAATTACCAAATTTTTTATTAACATAGTGCTATACTTCCGTGTACAATTATCCAACTATCTTCTACTATATTATTCTCATTATTTTTTATCACCTATATTTTCCGTCTAAATTTTGAACTAAGGATGTGTTGTAGTAGCTACAAATTCATAATTATTACACAGTTTAGCAACTATGATTTTGTAGTTGCTACAACTTAGCTATCACACAGTTGTAGTAGCTACAGTTTCATAACTACTATGCAATTCTAGTAACTACGAAATTATAGTTGCTATAATGTGAATATTAGGTATGTTTTGAGAGATAATAATTTTTCATTTAGGTTAAACAATGAGACGCATAATATATCAAATCAAAGTTTATTAAGAGGTTCACTATAAAAAAAAATCAGTATTACCGACGGATTATTCAGTCGTAGTTCCATCGGCAGAGGCATGATATCAAGTGTAACTCGTAATAGCTCAGTTTTTAAGCCAAAAAATGGCATTTAAAGCCTTTCAGAAGCTCCGAAGAATTTTAGTTCTCTTTATTAAAGTTATTTTTTTGTTATAGCAGCTATGAAATGGTAACTGTTACAAATGTTATAATTATAACTACTACGAAATTATAGTTGCTATAATTATAAGCTACAATTATTGTAGTTGTAGCACGTACAAACCGTAATAGTTGTAGTAGCTACAAACCGTAACTGCTACAATTTTTACCGTTGTAGCAACTGTAAAATCATAGCTCCTACAAATGTTGTAGCAGTTATGATTTAGTAACTGCTACAACACATCTGACTGGTTTAGAATTTAGGAAAAAGATATAGGTGAAATAATGATTGAAACAGTGTAATAATATCAAACAGTATATTGAAAGATAGTTATGTCATTTTAGGATGAAGTTACTTTTGATTAAAAAAAAATAAAGTAGGATTCTCTTTTGATAATTTGTAAAAATAAGGGCACTCTTTGTAACTTTTGCCCTAAACTTATTGATCCATGTGCACATCCCAAATGGTGAGCTCATTGAATTAATATTTGGTCTTAGGATGATAGATGATGGCATTTCTATTAGTTGAGTAATTAGACTAAGTGAGGTATTTTGGATATTTAAAAGTAATAATAGTAAGAGAAGGTGTGCTTTTTGAAAAATTCTAAAACCAAATATAACTACGTCGATCAAATTTAATTTTAGATTCGCCTTTAAAAAAAAACGCCAGGAAAGGTGAAAGATAGGCTCCACGGCCTTGCCTTTCCACGGTGATGTTAACTTGGTCATTGTAAGAAAGTGTTCCGGAAGACTTTCAAAAGATTGAAAGTGTTTCAACAATCATCATTGTAAGGTGATCTTGATTGTGATTTCCTTGATGTATCTATTGCATTATTCTGATGGTTTCTGTTCGTATAGAAATTATCATGTCACTGGACGAAGAAATGGATTTTGAAAGAAAAATCAACATCGGCATGCTATTTTTATTATAAATAAATGTATTTTAATTACTAGTTTATATAATTCTTCACTCATTGATATAAACCCACATGTTGACATAGTTGGTACCTATATTAATATTTATTCTAATAGGTGTTGAGAATTGTACAAAATATCGACTAATTGAGCTCAAGGCCATATACCTGGATTTTTTTAAAATAAAAAAGAAAATGAGATCGACCTTCTGCACAGATGATTAAACACTAAAATAGCTTATGAGAATATTTTTATAATGATGTTTCATGACCTGAAATAATGATTGATATTCATCAGAGGAGCAGTAGGATTCTAGAGAGAAATGAACAAGGGAAATAAGTGATATTAATCGATAAAGTACATTTCTGATTTCCACCTATAAATGGAAATATCAGGAAACTAGTACTTGTTCAGGATGCAAGAACTACAAATCTTAACCCTGATAATTAATTTAAATTCTTGTGGAAATACTTGTTTCCTGTATCATGGTTTGCGTGAACAAGAATTGAATCTGGTTGTATAATGAACTCTATTTAGTCTTAGGTACATGAGCTGGAGAGCAGGGATCCTCTAATCCGTATTTAGTGGACCAGGTCCTAGTCCACTATAGTGATTGGAGAGATTTAATGGTCCCTATCTGTTAAACAGGTAGGGACCATTCAATCCCTCCAATCACTACTGCTGCAAGTCCAGAAGCAGACTAGGGTAGACGGGACCAGAGGATCCCATTTGTGAGCTGGACTTTTCCATTTAGTCTAAATCCTAAACTGTCAACCAACTTTCCTTATTAGAATCTAAGGATTTGATAACTGACTAAAAATCCTGATAGGAACAAATCAATTTATCATTTGGTAGTGCCACTTAGTAATCAATCTTCAGGCTCTATAAATTAAGTGATTACGTTCGTCTTAGATGCTCCTCATAGTCCATACTCAGATTGTGTAAAGAAAAATAAATCATAGGTCAACTTATAACCAACTGTCAAGTGGCTAAAAAGTGAGAATAATTTTTCTCTAAGGACATGCCTACGAGCTCAATAAAGAACTTAACGAGAAGGGTCATATGTGAAAAAATGAGTTAGGTCATAGACCAACATCAATACAAGTTTCTGATAAACAGGCTTTATTCTGCTAGCTCATCTTTACTCGTTTGTAGATCATATTTGTGTTGCTTTCCAATACATTTTCATTGCCTACGACCTAAATTTTTCTCTGAGAAGATGAATCCAGGAAAAATTATAATTAATTTTAATTAGATTTTGGTCATGATTGGATTTGATGTGTAAATTATAAAAGGAATCAGGAACAAATTATAAATTATAAACCAAAGGATCTGGCCTCCGATCGAAGGGTGTATAGTTAAACGGGGAATGACTTGCTAAGTGTTTGCTTCCCGGCCCTTATTAGTAGATTATATGGGCTTTGGGGCCTCAGATTGAGCCCAAATATGATCCAATCAACTATTTGTTTTGTTGGTTCAGTATCTCTGAAGAACAATTGAGGCATAACATCTTTTTTTTTCTCAAATCATCAAGGGGCTCTTTGTCCACACGTACTCATTATTATATCTTGCATATATCTCCCGTCTAAATCCTAAACTAGAGGTTGGGCGTGTTGTAGTAGTTGTCAGCTACGATTTCGATACTGCTACAACATGAATGTTAGATGTACAAATTAAATTTACATTATAATAACTACGATTCAATAGTTGTTACATTGAATCTGCTTTGGCTAAGCTATGAAATTATAACGGCTACCAAGTAAATATTTTCAAACTGATTAAATATATATTTATAACATTTATGATTTTATAATTATTACAGCACACTCAATCCGTTTAGGATTTATATGAAAAATATAAATACGAAATAAAAATGACGTTAAAGCCCGATGGGGCACCCTTAAAAAAATAATAAAAATATAATACGGAAAAGGTGCTCTTTTGACTTTTGCTACCTCAAAGGCAGGAACAAAAACGGTTGGAGATCTGGAGAGTTTGAGATCAGGGTCCCATGGTAGAGATTTTAGATCTGGGTTAATACTGCAAATAAGTGTTCTTAATCTATATTTTAGAACATCAAGGAATTGATACTCTGACAATAAATTTGCAGTTCGAGAATCGGCAAAAGTGGTCAAAAAAAGGTTTAGGCAGAAGACATCTCCTTCTATCATTTACAAAGCAGCCAACCTCCATTAGAAATTAGTCCACGAGAGAATCATTCGAGTCTGAAGCACAAAAATTGCTGATATCCTGATTTCAATAGAGATTTCTATTCTCTTATTTTCCTAGAATTAACGAGGCAAAGAATTCATTCAATGGAAATTCAGATGGATCCACGTTCAAGACCAATTCATTAACCACTGGGAATAAGAGAGAGCTTTCCCCATCCCCGAACACATTTTTATCATTTAAAGCCAAAAGAACTTTGTAAGAAATTATGAATAAAATTAGAAAGTTGTAAACGTGATAGCGTATGGAGATTCCTGATACAAACAATACACATGGTCATTCTTTCTCTCAAGGACAAATTTGTTGCCTCCATAGATTTTTTTCTTTCAACCCTGCAAAACCAATCCATTCTTTGATTCTAAAATCAATCACCCGTTATTAAATATCATTTTCCAATAGAATCTTACATTTAAAAGAGATGGGTGGGAGCTACAGGGTTATGTACCTTGATGATACCAGTTGATATCACAGATAAATGAATATGAACACATGAAGGGGGGCGGGAGAAAATATGGCTGCATATTTGGACTTTTTGTCCAAATAAGACGTTGAATGTTCACTCTCATGCTGCATCTTTTGATGCCTAACCCTCAGTAACGAGGGATGATGTTAGTGAAAAACAACCTAATTGTTACGTAGAAATGCTTAATGTATTCCTCTAAGCTCTTCCTACAATTCCTTGTTTACCTATGCGTGCAAACCTTCTTGCAACGCCAAAAATGACAGCCTTAGTCAGAAGACCATGGTCAAGGCTGCAGGCAACAGCTACAGCACCTCCAATTATGACAAACCTAGGTATGTTACTTGCCCAGCTCTTTGGTTTCTCTGCTTCTACAATGTCAGTTGATGAATCAGTGCTGTTTTCAACAGATGTTAACTGATCGGCATCAAACTTGGAGTTGATTTGTGACATTAAAGCAAACCGTGACAATGGTTCATTGGACTTCCTGGCAGCTTGGTAGGCACGCAGACCGGGCTCAATCTTCTTAACACAGCCCCACATCCCTTGACGAACACCTAGCTTTGCAATCTCCCATGGGATGCCCATATCTTCATGGTGAAACAGAAGAATCTCACAGGCAGTCATCCGGCCATCTCTTTTTGATTCAACTGGATAAAAGGATATAATGTTAAAATTCTTCAAACATTTGAAGAGTTAAAAAGACAACCATTTCTTTACTATTTTTTGAAGAAAAAAATATAGACGACTGTGCACCTGGACGAATGCACCAGCTCGAATAATACAAGTCAACTCGTCTTGGTTTGTTGCGCCTAGGTATCTCTGGGCAAGGCACTCCCTGAATATAGCCCAATGGTTAGTAGGGAAAATATTTATGAAAGCTCACTTCACATTAGAAAAGCAAATACCATACTGGATCTGAAGCAGTATAAAAGGAAGATAAAATTCTATAGACATTTCGTGATATTTATACTGTCTAATTTACTTTCCTGTTCATCACACAGATTTTATTTTTCAAATCTAAAGAAAATGGTGTTAGTTAACTAGTAGGAGCCAAAAGCACCATGAAGACCAACCAATTAACGATATAGAATGTAGTTAAGGGATCCACATGAAAGTTCCAATCCTTACAACACATGCTCTAAAGATTAAAATGAGAACCTTTTCTTGCCCGAGGTGAAGCACATATGATAGTTTTTGCAACTAGTAGCTCAAAACCGGGTTCTAACTAGATATTTCAGCACAATCTGATGATTCATAAATCATCATTAAGCATCCAAGATGAGGAAGAAGAATAAGTTCCTAAAAGCTTCACAAGAAATTTTATTGAGAACATAACAACAAAAGAGAAAGAACATCTTCTTTTGCTAAGGCAATTTTAGAATCCTAATGCAGCTGGATATTACGAATTAGGCATTGCAAACGCACATCAAGTAGGTTGAGGTAGAATGTGGTACTTATACAAGGAATGGTCAAATGACCAACCAAAGAACCAATGATATCAAAGCATTTACTAGTGAGTTTACCACATAATCACTTATGCTCAATGTTTGATAAGATTTTTCCCATTTCAGTTTTTCCTACAATATGAATCATCATTGAATACCCAAATTGGCTTACTAATTGGAAAAAGGAAATCCATCTATGCATAACAATAATATTGTTCTCATGAAAGCATACAAAGTTTATGCTGGGAAATGTAGACCTTACCTTCGTTATGCAGTAGTAAGTCTGTCCTGACTGCCATATGCGACGACCAATGATATACTCCCGGTCGCTACAGAAAAATGGAAACTGCAGAGAAAAAGAAATAAGCAAACAGCATGCACAATAACATACTTTGTATCCATAAGAAAATTCATGAAAAAAAAGGATACCTTTCGGACCCACTGAACTATCATAGTCCCTGTGCTCATGCACTCCTTCAATTTAGCATGCTGGAGGAGCATGTCATCCCATCCATTCTTGATCCGAAAATCATCATCCCAAAAGAAGTCTCTCAGTATTTCTGCAGTTGTATCCTCATATATAGTGCTGCTACGATACTGTGGAGGGCCCGTCTGGTAAAAATACCAAATTATGCCAATGTAAGAAAGCATAATCATGGACGTATAATCACAAATGACTAAAGAGACACTTAAACAATCATAGATGTTTAAATTAACAGAACCATGTGAACAAAATTATGCCAATTTTCGGATTGGAAAACAAGAGGCATAATCGGAATTACAAAACAAGAAGTTACAAAACCTCTACTTGAACTGACCTACATCGAAGTCATAGAATAAGGTGCCTACATCCGAATTTAAAAAAAAAAAAAACAGCAAAGAATTTGCGGGTTAAGCAAAAGAGAAGTCATTCTTTTCTTCTTATCGTTTTTCATTTATTTTGTTTACCTTGGGCTCCCTTTTCCAAGCTTGATAATCCATGTTTGGCAAAGACTTTTCCATCATCTTCTGCCACGCTGGTCCCCCATCAGTCTCCTCCACCAGCCGGAAAAGGTGTTCTAAATCCTCCTCAGTCACTACCGGCTTGTTACTGCTACAAATCCCCCCAACAAAAGGGGAAAAAGCACTTTTTTACGCCTAAACACGAGAAATCGACCATAATCTAATAGAGAGAGAGACAAAAACAATTTACCTCTTCTCGTCGGCATTGATGTCGGCTTTCTCAGCCGCCAACGAGACGGAAGCAGCAGAAGGCTCGGGCCGATGAAGCAAGTGCATGGGCGACTCGTGCCTCTCGGCGCCGATCAGCCCGGTGGCCCATCGAGGTCGCCAAGCCCATCCGAGCAGAAGGCCCATGACGACGGCAACCCAGAAGGGGAAGACGAATACCGCGAGCTCCGCAGCGACATCGGCCGCCGTCGGTTGCCGCAAGATCTCCAAGAACGCATCCAAAATCAGCGCCATAGAGGGGGGAAGAAAAAGAAGAACCCCTAAACAAAGCGGAAAACGAACAGAAAAGGGAGGGAGAGAGCGAGGAAGTCCGCTGCCTCCGGCCTGCAATGGAGGCAGCAACAAGTCGGAGGAGGAAAGGGCGGAACTCGTAAGGAAAGGGAGAAAGCTGGAAGGGAAATCGGATTGGATAGACGGAAATTAATACGTGGAGTGGATGAGGAAGAGGAGGAGATAAATAGAAGGAAACAGACGACAGGTCCGCCGTCCGCGTGCTGCGATAGCGGTCGGTATCGAACCACGTTTCCCGTTTCTCCCGTTTCCCGTTTTTCTTGGAGCTCGTAATTATATTTATTTTTATTCTAAAAAACAAGGTCCGTTTGATTAATTAATTAAATAAATGGATGGATAGATGGAAGTTATCGTTATTCACAAAATTCTCGCCGAGGCCCTCGCGCTCTAATTCAATTGCGCGCGTGGCAGAGACCAACTGCCCGCGGTTTCACTTCCAACTCGGTCGGTGCCGTGGGAGACCAAAAATTGAGTCAATTGTTAAATTGTAAATGCGCGGGATTGACTCGATCAGGTTTGACCCAGCCTGAACGGGTGTGTTTCGTTGGAGATTGAAGGTTGAGCCGGCCCAAACTGGTTGGCATGGGAGCTAAATCTCGATCGATATTGTTGCTGCGTTGTAGAGAAGTAGAATTGATTCGGTTAAGATTTTTAATAACGGCTCATTTGTCGTTTAGATTTTTTTTTAATTAAATCATGAAATCAAGTCTATTGTTGGATCGAACTATGAAAATTTGATGAGTAGAGGGAGGATTGAGTTGAATAATTGATGTCAATGGTCGAGTTGGTCGAAGTTGAGGTTGTAAAGGTATAGAGTTGCAATGGAGCTTCTTTATCTCATTTTCTTTCTTTATTAACAATGTTTCCAAGGAGCCAAAAACTTCTTTCTATGTTTCTCATTATAGGACCAAGGATCTATGTTCGCATTGCCTAGTGGAGTCGGTTATTTTTCTTGTAATGTTAGGTAAGAGAAGAAACGTGCGCGTCTCAAAAAATTATAGCTTTTTTGACTTATGCACCAAACTTTCAGTACATCAGTGGAGTAACGATGGATCCAATTAATCAATTGGCGTCAACACAACAGGAGTAAAACAACTTAAAGGTGTTTGCAGCTGATAAAAGGAGATCGAAAGGGAGAGATTTAAACTAATGTTAATAGCACATTCTTGAGATCATTTGAATTGTAGAATCATCTCATCTGGAAACGGCGGGTGGAGAGACGAGAACGTTGATGGAGGAGGGACAGCGTTGATGGAGGAGGGACAGGGAGTTGGAAATCGCTGACATGTGCACACGAGAATCAGGGAGAGGTCCCTGGTGCAAATACTCCAATGCTTAAGTCAGGATAGTAATACCGGTGAAAAATATGGAAAAAGATGAATAATAGAATAATAGTGTGGATGCGTGTGCGTGCACATGTACCTGGCCAACAAAAAAGACCCCTTTTTATATCGTCTTCCATAACCTTTGTAATAATGAGGCGTCAGAAAATTTTTGGTGTCGGAATATGTCGGGTAGTGTAGGATGTACGACACCCTCTCCTAGGTAGAAGAAGGCTTCATGACATGTATTTGTCAGAGTGACGGAATATTACATGGTGAGTAGCTGTTATTTTTTAATAGATAGTTATGATTCTCTAACAATGTTGTCTCCTAGAGAGAGTCCGATTGACTTGGAGTCGACCGAGTTTAGATGGGGAGTCATGCCTATGTGAGGTAAGGAGCTGAGTCCCGGAAGTCCGACCGACCCTGGAACCAATCGGATGTATGCTGGGAGTCATGCTCATGAGAAGTGGAGATTTGAGCCCCGAAAGTTCAACTGGCTCTAGGGCCGGTCGGATGTATGCTCAGAGCCATGCCTATGAGAGGTGGGGAGTTGAACCCCGGAGATCCGACTGGCTCTAGGCTTGATCGGATGTATTCTGGGAGTCATGCGCATGAGAAATGGGGAGCTAAGTCCTAGAGGCCCGATCGGCTCTAGGCTGATGGGATGTATATTGGGAGTTATGCCTATAAGAAGTGGGAAGATGAGCCTCAGAGGTCTGGCCGTCTCTCGGTTGGCCGGATGTATGTTGGGAGTTATGCCCATGAAAAGTAGAGAGATGAGCTTCGGAGGTCTGACTGGCTCTGGGGGTGGTCGGATGTATGTTGGTAGTCATGTCCATAAAAAGTGGGGAGCTGAGCCCCGAAGGTTTGACTGACTCTCAGGCCGGTTGGATGTATGCTATGAGGGGTAGAGAGCTAAGCCTTGGTGGTCCAATTGGTTCTAGGGTTGATCGAATGTATGCTAGGAGTCATGCCCATGAGAAGTAGTAAGATGAGCCCTGAAAGTTCGACCGACTATGGGGTCGGTCGATTGTATGCTGGGAGTCATGCCCATGAGAAGCCTTCAAAGAGTAACACACCCGGCTACTGCTGAAGTCTTCAGCTAAAGTTCCCCTAGTTACATTATCCTCGCAGTAGGAGCTTTTGTCTGGGTTAATGGCATCAGGAACTTGCTATATTCAGGCATGCAAGAGTTGATTGATGTGATGCGATATCCTAAGCGTGTCCGGCACTTCCAATTTCTCCGGTAGCTTCTTAGTTCTTCCCAGGAGGAAGACGACGCCGAAGAATTTGAGCACAAGCGGCTTCAAGGAATTCGTCGCTTTCTCAGAGTCAACAAAACTAAGTAAATCCCTGATCAGAAACAGGGGAAGTTGGTTCTCTAGCAGTAGCATGTCAAGCCTCATGTAAGACTCTACCCACGCCGAGCTAATGATCGGGTCGTGTTCTTCTCCTTCATCCATCTCTTGTCCTCTTCCCTCCTGCCTCTCGGTGAGATAGAGGAATAACTCCACCACAAAGTAGCCGTCGTGCGACATCATGTCGACAAACTCATCGAAGTTCATGGCTAGGGGTCTCTGAGTAGGTCTTGCGCACAAGGCTCCCCACCTTCTTGATGTAGCTCCGACACTCCTCCAAGGTCTTCCTAGGCGCTGATTGGATGTATGTTGGGAGTCATTGTAGGACCAAAAGATTCAGATATTTCTATAATAGTATGATATTATCCACTTTAGACCTAGACTCTCATGACTTTGCTCTTGGACTCTATCCAAAAGGACTCATACCAATAGAGATATTTTCATCTTATAAATCCATGATTTTTTTCCATGTATTTCTAATGTGGGATTTTAATTGTATTCCCAACAATCCTTCCCTTAAACAAAGAACCACCATTATTCTCATGGTTCGGGTCTTCCTTCAAGTATCGGGTCACTCTTGACCTGCTTAGGGTCTCCCTTTTTAACTTGACCTACTCAAGATCTTCCCTTAAGTATTGAGTCACTCTTGACTTGTTCAGGACCTCCCCTCAAGTATCAGGTCACTGACCTCCCCTACTTAGTTCAAGGTTATACCCACATGGTTCGATCTAGATCATAGCTTAGGCTCGTGCTTCTTCTGACGATTAGTCTGATGAAGAGTGACCTCGCTTTGATACTAATTGTAAGACTAAAAGATTTAGATATTTCCACAATAGTATGATATTATCCACTTTAGACTTTGACCCTCATGGTTTTACTTTTGTGCTCTATCCAAAATATCTTATACCAATAAAGATATCTTAATTTTAGAAACTCATGATCTTTTCTATGTATTTTCAATGTGAGACTTTGATTGTATTCTCAACAATCATGTCTATAAGAAAAGAGGAGTTGAATCATGGAGGTCCGATCGGCTTTTGAGCTGGTCGAATGTATGTTGGGAGTTATGTCTATGAGGAGTGGAGAGTTGAACCTCGAAGGTCTGACTAGCTCTGAAGTCAGTCGAATGTATGCTGGGAGTCATGCCCATGAGGGGCAGGAAGCTGAGCCCCGGAGGTTCGATCGACTCTAGGGATGATCGGATGCATGCTAGAAGTCGGATGTATGTTGGAGTCATGCTCATGAGAAGTGGGAAACTGAGCTCTGGAGGTCCCACTGGCTCTAGGGCGATCAGATCCATGTAGTAGTCATGCCTATGAGGAGTGGGGAACTAAGCCTCATAGGTCCAACCGACTATGGGGTCAATCAGATGTATGTTGGGAGTTATGCCCATGAAGGATGGGGAGTTAAGCCCCGTAGGTCCGACCGACTCTATAATTGATCGGATGTATGATGGGGCCTTACTCATGAAAAGTAGGGAGCTGAGTCCCAAAAGTCTGACCAGCTCTGGGGACTTCTAGGACTGGTCGGATGTATGTTGGGAGTCATGCCCATGAGAAGTGGGGAGATGAGCCCCAGAGGTCCGACCGACTCTGAGGCCTATTAGATGTCTGCTAGGATCCATGCCCATGAGAAATGGGGAGCTGCGTCCTGGAGCTCCGACCGACTCTGGGGTTGATCGAATGTATGTTGGGAGTCATGCCCATAAGTAGCGGGAAGCTGAGCCTTGGAGGTACGACTAACTATGGGGGTTGTTGAATGTATGTTGGGAGTCATGCCCATAGGAGCGGAGAGCTGAGCCTTGGAGGTCCGACCAATTCTGGGGCCGGTCAGATATATGCTAGGAGTCATGCCCATGAAAAGTGGGGAGAGCTGAGCCCCAGAGGTCCGACCGGCTCTGGATTAGTCGGATGTATGTTGGAAGTCATACCTGTGAAGAGCGGGGAGCTGAGCCCTGGAGGTTCGACCGACTCTGGGGTCGGTCGGATGTATACTAGGAATCATATGGGTAGTGGGGAGCTTAGCCCTATTGAAAGTGGTCTGTTCGGCTACGTACATTCTATCTTTGATTGTTATCTTATCTTGACTTTGGTTGTCATCTCATCTTGATTTTGATTGTCACATCATCTTGACTATCGACCCCACATTATTTTTGGGGTCACTTACAACGCGTCATATCACAAGTCTTCCCTTTAAGTCTTGTCAAAAGAGGTTCATGATCAACTGACTAGACCCAAGTCCTAGTTCTATTTGATCATCCGATCAGCTAGCGACTGTAACCCTCGTTGCCAATGTTACCATTAATGATATCTTTCTTGAAAAAATGCATGCCAGAAGCTTTAAATGCAAGATAAGGCACTGGTGATACGTGTGAGAGTGTATTAGCGAAATGATTCAATTATCTTATCAATCATAAATGTTATTTTATGGGCAACTGCCACATGCTCCACCAACTCCCCATTTTTTGATGCGTAAGTTGATGCATACTTTTTTGCATGAATCGATGGTGATTCATCTCTTCTGATCTGATGATTGCAACCAATCAAGTTATTTTGATCAAATGGTTAAGCTTTAAAGATATCTCAAGGCTCTTGTCAAAAACCCTACACATCTTAGAAAGAAATACATTCATATCTTGTCTTCTTCAATTTTCTTCTCTGGCGATTTCTACTGGCTATGCTTCCTTTCCTGTGATCTCCCTAGTAAGTGTTTTTTTCGATATTTCTGTATTTCTCCTTCATACATCCATGGCCCAAGAAACTTTTACCCTTGGTATACGTCCACTCATTCTGATTTTGATAGCTGCGACCTTAAGATGATCTTTCTAGCTTTGGAGATCCCTATAAATCTACACATTCTCATTCCTGAACCTCAAGACCATCCTCAGCATCCTCCCTCGGGCTATGTTACTTTCTTCAAGATCAGCTTCATGCCGGTTTGTGGTTCCCTATCCCCCACTTTCTATCCGACATAAGTCAAAACTTTCATATTTCGCTCTAACAACTTGCTTCAAACACCTTCCAATCGATGTGTAGAATGGCAATCCTGTTTCGTTTGTATGATATTCACTTAGCCTCTCGTACTTTCCACTATATTTATTATTCTAAAAGATCGGAGCCTGAGTTTTTCTTGTTTCAATGCCATCCCAAGGAATTCTTCAAGAAAATGTCTTCGTCTAATAAAGGATGAAAATCTTATTTCTTGTTTTTAATCCAAGTATTTGATTCCGTATCTTGGCTGACCCATTGGCAAGCAGACTTTTCCTCCTTTCCCGAGTTAGGAGACTATCACCATGAACCTGCATTCATTTTTGCTTCAGGGAAGCTAGTCGGCCTGCAATTCAACATCCCCAACTACTGCAAGAGGACCTTCTCTATACGTTCGGACTAAGTCCAACCCGAGCAGTGCTTCCCTCCTCTTTTGGTAAGGATTAGTAACTTAGTTTTTATGTTATCACTAACTGAGGTTCTCTCTATTTTGTGCAGAAATGGTCATGTTCAAAGCTTTAGCTTCTAAGTCTCTATGATTGGAAGAGGTTGAACTAGATTGGTGAGGTCAAGCCCTTTTGGCCAAACGAGAAGATTAGTCGACAGACCTCTCTGGAGAGGCTTCCAGCAGCCGAGCCGATGGTACTTGTGCGACAACAAGTATGGGAGGAAGGTTACCTCCCGACCCTCCCTCAACACCAGAGGAAATTCCTTCCCTCAAATTTGAAACACAATTGAGGGTCAGGCGCAAGAGGTGTCGCTCTGGCACTACTAAATGAACATCTTTTAAGCGAATGTGTCAGCTATCGTACCTTCCCCAAGATCCACACTGGTCAGGGAAAACACTCCGGCCCATCTTTTGAGCGGATGCCTTTAGCTCTATCCTCCCATAGACTAATCCAAGTGGAAATGATTTCCCAGCTGAGTGGGTCTCCTATGGCCCCGACTCCTCGGGCGTCATCACTTCGTTCAACCGTCTTTCCTATAGGGGATTCCTCTGAGCCTAATTTATCCCGTAAGTGGAAGAGTCTCTTCCAATTCTCTGCTGCCTTCAACATGTCATCCATTCAAGGGGTAGCCTTGTCTTTGGATTCCTCTTCGGCCTGTGGCCAGATACAACTAAAGGGTTACTAGCAGGGGTCTGAGAGGACACGGTGACCCAAATGGAAGGTCGCACGACAATGAGGCTGACAGATGGGTTCACCCAAGACCTAACTACAATAAGTTTCGGTTGACTTATCCTTTTAACTGAAATAATGCTTTGGGACGAATGTAGCCTATGCCTTGGTGAGACTGGAATGTGAGAACGAGACATTGAGAGGGCATATAGCAGAATTAGAATTTTCTTCGGCCCCCACCTAGATCCCAGA
>JBBMJZ010413106.1:4851115-4873627 GCA_037833815.1 Zingiber zerumbet | reverse complement strand
CTTGTCCAATAGCGTGCTCTTCCGCAGTGCTTCGTCCCTTAGACGCATCGAGTCCATCGACTCTCTCCCGTGTCATCCTTCTCGCTAGCTGAGTCTTTCGCTTGACCTCATGTGCTCCTAAGTTTCTGCATACTCAGACAAAGGACATCAAAACATAACAAGACCTAACTTGACTTAGTTGATCACAACAAAACTATTACAGGGTACATACACTACTTAACCTCTTCTCACATATTGTCCAAACATCGAAACTCAAAATTGAATCCACTCGAACTTAGTCAAATTAGTCAACCTTGACCCAGATATGATTACACCAATAATCTCCCAACAAATGGATCGATTTAGGTCGGATTTTATATCCTCCGTCTTTATATCTATCAAGTATTAGATATTCATCTTCATACTCTATATATATATATACTAAGCGATATTTTGTGCGCGATCGTAAGCGAAATCCGACGTGGGCTATCTAACGTGGTCAAAACCAAATTTTTTAATCTCTCTCTCATCTGCATGCAACAATTATAAAATTCTCATTTCTCTCTCATCTGATTGCATGCAACAACTTTTCTCTATTTCTTTTTAAATTAAAATGATATTTTATCTTCTTTCTCCTATTATTACATGCACAAAATTATTGTGGTAGTGATGATACAACGTTGTAACAGATATTATGTAGTAGCTGCAACAATTTGTAGCAGTTACTATACAGTAACTACTACAACAGTATAGTAGCTGTTACAACGGTGCAGAAGCTGCTACAACGGTGCAGTAGCTGCTACACCGGTATAAAAGCTGATACAACGATGCAATAGCTGCTACAACGGTGCAATAGCTGCTACAACGGTGCAGAAGCTGCTATAACGGTACAGAAGCTGCTACAACGGTGCAGTAGATGCTATAACGATGCAGTAGCTGCTACAACATAGAAGCTACACAATAACACTGTTACACGTTATAGCAGCTACTATACATAAGCTGCTACAATGTGTAGCAGCTATTGTGTAGTAGTTGCTACAACGTTGTAGCAGTTACATCACCTTTAAAAATTAGCAGCACAGTGATTATTGCATGCAATCATGTGAAAGAGAAACGAGAATTTTATAGTTGTTGTATGCAGATGAGAGAAAAAACTTGTTGCATGTAGATGAGAGAGATTAAAAAAATTAGATTTTGGCCGTGTCAGATAGTCCACGTCGGATTTCGTTCACGGTCACGCACAAAGTGTTGCTTAGTATATCAAATCTCTCTCTCTCTCTCTCTATATATATATAATTAGATATTCGAGTCAGATATTAAATCCTCTATCGGGTTAAGAGGAAATTATCATCCCTAAGTATCTTGTAACCAAGAGCAAAGTATTTAATTAAGAAAGATATAAAATATAATTATATGTTTTATATAATAATTAGGAGCTTAATTAATCTCACTGTTCGATGATTCTCCGGAGCCCTGCCACAGCACCAGCCCTGCAGTCCAGGCCCACTTGTTGAGGCCCATGTACCTATGAGTACTAACGCAGAGGGACTGGACCTTCTTCAACAATTGAAGCCCTTCCTTTCTATAGTTGTAGCCAACCACATTTGAAGCAAAATGCAATTGACAATTTCTTCATACCAAAAATAACATTAACAAGCACCCAAACAGGGCATCCAATGCATCAAATTTAATTGCTATGAGCATAAACCTATTTAATTTTATTTACTCTTCATTTTATTATGGGACAAATGAAGAAATATTGGGATGAATGAGTCATCTTTTGCCACGTAATTCGTGCAGCATGAGAAATGTTCAATAGGTTCCAAGCACCTATAGTTTAATTCTCAACTACATCATATGGGAGGGATTTTTATCAAATCTAGGACATTGAATGTTAGAAAAAAAAAGTTTGTTCAATTTATTCGGATGACGGATAAAATTTTTTCAATTTCATCTCCAAAATTAATTGTTCGAACCGTTAAATTCTTAGATTAATACAATAGATAAATAAAATAATTAAGCTTCTGTTATTTTCTTTACTTAGTTACGATTCTTCTCCATCTTCCTCCGAATTATGTACTCGTGTCAGATTAGTGCACAGTGAGCAGTTCATGATTTTAATCGCCATCTTTTTCTTACTTCAATAATTTCATAAAATTATAAATGACGCTACATCATTCGCCTATAATTTTTTATTTATCTTAGCATTTTCAAAATTTATTATTATTATTATTATTATTATTATTATTATTATTATTGATGGATTAAAGGGTAAAAAAATGAATGTTTCTTTTAAATTTTTTAATAAAACGACACTCCAATTTTTATCCAACTAAGTCCTTATATTTTGTTAGGACACATTTGATATAGAAGGGGTGAATAGTTTTGATAGTTTTTCATCATTGCATTGTGCTCATCATTGAATGCGTAGTGGAAATCTTGCTTCAAACTCGACTCCATATGCATAATATTTTAGTTTACTTAATATTCATCTTCTTAAAATGACTAGTCCAAGTATTCATACCAACGATCTTCTTCCACTATGAACTCTCTTTTTCTTGAAAACTTTCCAGAAGCAAAGAAGCCTCTACAGACTCTTTCTTACAAGAACACAACAAGAAACAAGAAGGTAAACACAAATAAAAAAAAAAGACTTTACAATAAAAACTTTGCTTACTTGATCTCTTATTATTTGGAAAACTCTCTTGTTGACTTATTAATACATTAGTACTTCACTTCAGAATCTCCAAGAATTAGCAGTTTCAAATCTCCATGAGATCTGTTTTTCTAGGGTTGCTTTTGTGCTGATTTATACTTTCCAATCGATTGACCTTACCCCCAATCGATTGCCACATTAGATCCAACCATTCAAACCTACCAAACAACCTTTTTTTCACCCTACCAATCAATTGGTGAGTCATACCAATTGATTGACATCTTCCAATTAATTCTAAAGCCTTCTATTCTCTCAAGAAAACACTGCCTAATTGATTGACAAGACTAAATCGATTAGGTCAATCAATTCAACAGACTTCTGTTTCCTCACAAAACTTTTACCAATCGATTACCTTAAGTACAATCGATTACTTCAATCGATTCCAGACCTTACCGTGCTCCCGAGATAAGCCCTCAATCGATTGAAGCTTTGGGCCAATTGATTATACTAATCAATTATCCAACCCTAAACTCTGAATTCAAGTTTAGGGTTTTCTTTGCCTAACTCTAAAGTGACTTGTCGGGACTTTCTGTTGTTTAGCATCTTATCAAATTTAACCTGCCAGGGCTTCTTCATCAAGTATCCAATCAACCTTTAACCCACTTGGACTTTTAATTTCATGTCAAGTGTTCGATCCTCCATGACCCACTTGGATTTAAGATCTTGTACTAAGTGTCCGGTCCTATGTGACTCACTCGGATTTACCATCTCATGTCAAGTGTTTGATCATCCGTGACTCAGTTAGATTTCTTTCCTGTCAACTTCTCATTGGACTTTTAATCACCAAGTGTCTGATTCTTCGTGATCCACTTGGACTTCTTTGTTATCAATTCTCCGTTGGACTTCCAATCACTAAGTATTCAATCTTCTGTGACCCACTTAAATTTTTTCCTTGCCAACCTCCTATTGAACTTCTGATCACCAAGTGTCCGATCCTCTACGACCCACTTGAATTTTTTTCCTTACCAATTTTTCATTGGACTCCCGATCACTAAGTGTCTAGTCCTTTGTAGCTCACTTAGATTTTTTCCTTACTAATTTCTTGTTAGATTTCTAATGACCAAGTATCTAGTACTCAGTGACCCACTTAGACTTTTCTATGAGATATTGATTAAATATCGAAATACAAGTTTAGCGTAACCCAAATTTGATCGGAGTTGAATTGCACCAAAGTATTTAATAAAAAATAATTATTTTAGACCGAGGATTTTTTTACTGCATAGAATAATAAAATATAAAATATTAATAATACAGTTTCTTCACATTTTTAATCCTTCCAACGTGTATACTTCATTATCATTGGGTGCCGTTATGATAACCATAATAATAACAATCTATATACCAAAAAAAAAGTCACTAAGTCTGGAAATTTACTTTCATAGAAATATCAACTTGCACTTAATCTATGATTAATTAAAATATAATATATTGTATTTTTCTTCCAATTAATTACTCAATGGATATATTCCATCGTTGTTACAATCGTAGTTATGAAAATAAAAAAATCAGATCTATACATATTCGTGCAAGTTGACTTTAGAGTAATTAATAAATAAATATATTAACTTTAGTGTAATAATAAAATTATTATTTTATGATAAAAGGAAAAACATGGTGGGAAGACATACATTTCAAAAGTCTCACGTATATTGAGTTTTAATCTTAAGATCTTATGGGATAATATTTTATGTTTTTGTTGGTCCCTTGACGGTCAGTTAAAAGGTGGGAAAATACTTACATAAAAAGAAACTTAATTAAAGAAAGAGACAGATTACTTATTTGGTTACAACTTAGGTGGTTATTAATGCAATGCAAGTAAAGCTCACTAAAAGTCTCATTCAGGTGGAGAAACCTCTTACAGTAGTTGAAGCACTCAATTACAAAGCTAAACAGAAAGAGAATTGATTACAAGTGTTGTTATTTAGCTTCTAGGATTAGAACTGTATTTATAGCCCTGAAGGGTTTCAGGCGCCTGAACGTGGATAGAATTTTATCCAAGTTGCAATGGATCACACCACGTCACATTATGATAATTTTTGTATTTTGAGCGCTTGGACCCAATCCGGGCGACTAGACTTGGTCAAGGCGCCCATATCCAAAAAAATTAGCATCCCATTGACTTTTTGGTCCTGGTCTTGTGCTTCAGTTCCGCTCGCTTGGGTCCAGGTCTTCTGCTTCGGCTCTGCTTACTTCGGTGATTTAGGCCATACGGAATATGACTCACCCGAACCCATTTTCTGCCCATCAAGTAGTCTTCCGCTCTGACTTCTCGTCCCTCGGAATTGACACGTGCCTCCTTCTCGTCCACCAGCGTACTCTTCCATAAGGCCTTGTCCCTTAGACGCACCAAGCCCGTCGACTCTCTACTGTGTCGTCCTTCTCGCTAGATGCGTCTTTCACTCGACTTCCTGTGCTCCTACATTCCTGCACACTTACACATAGGGCATCAAAACACAGCAGGACCTAACTCTAATTTGGTTAATCACATCAAAACCTCTACAGAGTACTTGCAATCTCTCCATTTTTTATGTGAACAACCCAAGTTAAGTTAGAGTAAAAAGAACACAAATAATTAATAACCAAGTAATAAATTTTACAATGTGCAAAAATTAAATGAATACCCTCCTCCTAGACTTAACCTCCACTTCTCTCCCTTTGATCACATACAAAATAGGGTACTTTGAAATAATGTCAAAACAAAATCTAAGGGAAAAAAATCATGAAAGTTTAAATTTCGATAAAATTTTGACTTTAATAAGTTATACATGAATTTTGAAAAAAAAATAATTTTAAAAATATTTTTACATATTGAAAAATTCTAAAAATTTTAATAGGGGTTGTACAGACATATATAAAGTAGATATAAAATTTTACACAAACGAGTTGACTTAAGAAGAAAATAAATTCTAAAAAAAATTAATTTATTTTAAGCAGGATTTGGAAACCCAATATAGATTTCTTCTTACTAGATTGATCAAGTATCTTTTAGGAACATATTTTGATAATAACTTTCTAATTTGACCCTTATGGTATTTAAAATATCAATTTAGTCCTTCATAATATCTAGAATATGAGCACATAGAATTTTTTAATTTTTCTATTTGTTCCTTTAAATTAACATTTTCAAATTTCAATTTATCAAGCTCCTTTATCAAGCAAGATTTTGCTAAGATTCTTTTTATTTCAAAGTTTTCTTTTTCCAAATTTTCCTTTTTGGTTTTTAATTTGCACATTAATTTAGTCATAGATTTAATGTCAAAGTAAAGTTGATCGGGAAGTAAGAGGCATACGTCACTTATCATGTCAGATCTAAAGCTTGATTCTCTCCTTGCTTAGCTGCATTTATCTGATGTCGCTCCCCCTTCATCAATACTGGCTTCTGAGGAGTTTTGTTCTTTGTGACTAGCCATCAGTGCTAGTCCGACGTATGCTTCTATTTCTAACTCAGATGACGAGCTTTTGTTCCAAGTGGAATTGAGATTTTTGTGCTTGTTTTGTTTAGGGCCTTTGCATTTTTCCTTTTTGAGCTCCGGACATTCCTCCCTTATATGTCCTTTTTGACACTGATAGCATCGAACCTTCCTTCTATTTCTTTGATTTTTTCTGTTATGCAATTCTTTAAATTTATTAGACTTAAATTTGTTTTTTAAACTTTCTTACCATTTACGTTTCTTGGTCTCCTTCTAGATCTGAGTCTGACTTAGGTTCGTCCTTATTGGTGGCTCTTAGTGCCAGATTCGGGCTTGACTCTACTGTTGTACTTGCACATCGAGTCTCATGTAATTCTAAAGTTAAAAATAATTCTTCTAAGGTACTTACCTCCAGGTCCTTCAAGATGTAGTAGGTGTTTAAGATCGAAGTCCATTCAAGGGTTCTAGGAAAGGCGTTTAGTGTGTAGCGTTCCGAGTCCCGGTTGGTTACCATTGCACCAAGGTTGCTTAGTCCGATGATCAACTCCTTGATCTTCGCGTGCAGTTGGGCTACTTCTCACCTCTTTCCAAATGGATGTTTGTTAACTTCCCGTCATGTGAGCTTCGCTTCGGATGTTCCTTCGTAGAGTTCCAGGAACTTCTCCTAGAGGTCTTTTGCCGATGTGTAGCTTCTGATGCAATTTACTTCTTGAGGTGCTTAATAAGTGATATTCTCTTTACTGTTGGCTACGAAATCACTTTGCTCCTTTTTCGTCTAGAGATATTCTTCTTTTTCTATGCCTTGCTGATCTTTGGGAACTACAAAATCGTATTTGATTATTAAAAGAATTTCAAAGTCGGATTTTAGGAATACCTTCATTCGGAGTTTCCAGTGCATGAATTTCCCCTTGAACTTTGGTGGGATGAGGCTTGGTCCAACCATTGATTTATTTGCTTTGGTTGATGGTTAGTCCTTCTGAAGCGTCCTTGCTCTGATACCACTTGTTGGTCCCTTGGCGGTCAGCTAGAAGGGGGTGAATAACTTGAAATAAAAATAAAACCTTTCTCATCTTTTCAAGCTAAATTAAAAAACACTTGCATAAAAAGAAACTTAATTAAAGAAAGAAAGAGATAGGTTGTTTACTTGGTTATAACCTAAGTAGTTATTAATCCAAGGCAAGTAAAGCTCACTAAAAGTCTTTTTCGGACGAAGAAACCTCTTACAACAGTTAAAGTACTCTATTACAAAGCTAAACAGAAAGAGAATTGATTACAAATGTTGTTATTTAGCTTTTGAGATCAGAGTTGTATTTATAGCCTTGAACAGGGCGCCTGGAAGGGTTCCAGGCACCTGGACGTGGATAGAATTTTATCCAAATCGCAACCGATCGTGCCACTTCGCATTGTGATAATTTTTGTGTTATGGGCGTCTGGACTTGGTCTAGGTGCTCGGACCCAAAAAATCAGCCTCTTGTTGATTTTTTTGGTCAGAGTCTTCCGGGTCTTCCGCTCCTATTCAGCTCGCTTGGGTCCAAGTCTTCTGTTTCAACTCCGCTTACTTGGGTTATTTCGGCTATTTGGAATAGGGTTCACTTGAACCTATTTTCCAGCCTTCGAACAGTATTTCGCTCCGGCTTCTCATCCTTCGGAAATGCCACGCGCTTCTTTCTCGTCCGCCAGCGTACTCTTCTGCAGCGCCTCATCCCTTAGACACACCGAGCCTATCAACTCTCTCATGTGTCATTCTTCTTGCTAGCTGCGTCTTTCACTCGACTTCTTGTGCTCCTAAATTCCTACACACTTAGACACAATACATCAAAACACTACAGGATCTAACTCTAACTTGGTTGATCATATCAAAACTGTTGGGAGATCGGACGACCGACTTGAAGGGGGGGTTGGATAGACGGTGCCCCCAAATAGTCGCTTCTTCCTACACTTGTTAGTATGCGTAGCGGAATATACAAATAAATAAGCTAAAGGAAATGCAAAGACTAAGAAAGAAAAGCAAACCAAGCTACACGATTATTTTACGTGGTTCGGAGATTAGGGCTCCTACTCCTTGGATTTTGTGTCAATCTTGGGATTGGTGATAGATATATTTTTGAATGTATTTTTTCCAAGTAGACATGGCTAAAACAGACATCTCCACAAAATTTGGAGATTTTTGGAGGTCTTTGGAATTATTGGTGCATTTCTGAAATTGGGTTAGAAATGCTGAAAAGGCTAAAAAGGGTGTCAGTCGACTGCTAGTTTTAGCAATCGACTGCACCAGTCGACTGCATGTTTTAGCAGTCGACTGGCAGCAAACAGAAGCATTCTGTTTGCTCAGCTAGTAGCGACCAGTCGACTGATACTTCTTGCAGTCGGCTGATGCCAAGCTGAAACTGTTTTTCAGCGTTTATCTTGACCATGTCAACTCGTGAAGGTATATGAGATCCATGGGGAATAAATACATGAGTTTAGGGTCAGTTTGATGATCAAGTTTCAACAATTAGGATATTGTTGGAGGACATTTTGGATGTTAGGCAAAGGGGGAGAAGTAAGGTTTAGTTGGGAAAACCTGAAAAATACCTTTGTGGGTTTTGAAAATCCTAGCTCAATGGAGAGCTTAGGTGTAGGGGGAGCCTTGTGATAGGTTCTTAAATAGCCCTATGGTAGTATCTTAGTTCAATGAGGAGCTTAGGTGTAGGGGGAGCCTTGAGATATGTTTCAATGCATGGTGCATTGTTTCGGCGGTGTAAGTTCAAGTGTGTACCCTTGGCAACGTAAGTTCATTTTAGGGGCAATCAGGTTTGCATTGGGAGCCATACCCATGAGAAGTAGGGAGCTAAGCTCTGGAGATCCAAACGGCTCTAGGGTCGATCGAGTTTGTGTTGGGAGCTATCTCCATGTAGGATTCTGATCAGCTTGGATCGATCAAATTTAGATGATAGTCAAACACCATAAATACGAGGAGAGATTTTTGTTAACAAGCATGATGGCGTGTCAGGATAATGATTTGTCTGTTACATCCGTCATAAAGGCTCTTCTTCTACTATTGTCACGCATCTATCAAACTCATTTTCCCATATGTGATAGTTGGCACACAACTTTTTGTACGGATGGCAGACCATTTCTCTTTTGATTAGATGGCCATGACATTTGGCTTGCTTTTTATCCACATGATCGAATGATCTATTTTCAAGAGATTCATAGGGTTTCTTAAAAAGAAACCCTAGCGACTCCCCTGTTTACATGCCCTTCGCCTCATTACATTCTTCTTTCTGCAATGCCAGCTGATTTTTTTATTCTCGTAAGTTCCTGTAGGTCCCCTTCTCATTTCTTCATCCTCCTTGGATCCTATCTCCTGAATCCCCCATGAATATTCCTGACGTGTGGCACACTTTGATTACCTCAGAGTTTTACAATGTAGACCTAGACCATGTTCATTTTACCTATGAAGTGTCTGACTCCCTGCACATAATTCCTATCTTCCCTCCACTAGTTACATGACCTTTTTTAAGGCCCAAATCCTGGCTGAACTTCGTTTCCCCATTCCAACCTTCTTCTCTAAAATAAGCTGGTATTTTCCTATCTCTCTCCAACAACTAGTCCCGAACTTCATTCACCTTCTATGTAGAATTATGATTTTGTATCGTTTGTCTGAAGTCCCTTTGACTCCTTGAGTGTTCCATTACTTATGCTACTCCAAACAACTGGCTAACTAGGTTTTTTTTCTAATCCAGCCCCGCATACTGCATATTTTGATAAAATACCTTCTCATAATAAGAACTGGAAGGGCAAGTGCTTCTTTATTTAACTTCCTACACTGGTACTTTGGCAACCGGGTGGCTGTTGGATCTCCCACCTGTGCCCGAGCTGAGTGATTTTTGTACAAAGCTTACATTTAATGAAGTTTTAGAGCGACTAGCTGGATTGAAGTTTGATATTCCTAGACTGCTCCAGGAGGAGCTCTTTTACATTTTTAGGCTGAGTCCCATTCGAGCTGAATTGTAATTTTCTTTTGGCAAGAAACTTAAACTCAATATCTATCTTATCTCTAACTGAGATGGTTTCTTTCTTTTTACAGCGGATACTTTGTCTAAGGCACTGGTGTCAGATACCTTACAAATGAATGAGGTCGAGTTGAATCGACGAGGAAAAGCCATCCTGGCCGAACGGAAGGTCCACCGCAAGGTCGTTCTCTAGTACCAGAAGAGGTGACCTCTGAGTGCCCAAAATCAAAGGAGCCACTTAGGATCCAGCACAAAAGATGCTGACCAATCACCCCAGCTTCAATTGAATAGGTAGGGACTGAGTAGACACCCACACCCCCTACTCCTTCTGCTCGGGGGAAAATCCTATTAAGATTGACTGCCCTACTTCAAAAAGACTATTTTCTTCATAGTCGACCGAGCCTGCTCATGCACCATCGCCATCCACGTGTTCGTCCCGACCGACTGACTCAACCCAAGGTGCCTCTTCTTCAAGATCCGATACATCCCATGGGTTCGAGTGACAGTTTACCTTTTCTTTTAATGTGCCATCCAAAAAAGGGGCGTTCTTCAATCTCTGGCCACCCTTCAGGGTGGTGAAACTAAAAGGGTTACTGGCAGACACTTGGATAAACATAGTGGGACGAGCGAAGAGTCGCTCGATACCTAAGTGTGCAGACGGATTTGCTCAAGATGCTATCACAGTAAGTTCTTAGCTTCTTCTCTTTAGAAAGTAGGATTTTTAATATCATTTTTCTTAGTTCTTTGTTATCGGGTTGAACCCATGCGGGTGGTGGACTTGGACTGAGCAAATAAGATTTTGTTAAATTGGTTAGAGGAGTTGGAATCTCCCTTCGCTCCTATCTCGATTCCATAGGTGAACATACTACGACAAGATGTAAAAATCCATGCAAGACTATTATCAAAGATGGAAAAAGATCTGGAGGAGGCTCGGTAGGCAATGGATAGCCAACAAGCGACTAAAAAGAAACTTAAAATCCTTCTGTAGATCAGTGAGGCTAAGCTCAGAGTGAAAATTACAGTGAAGGCCAAAGCAATATCTAATCTGGCACAAAGACTATTGGTGCTAGAGAAACTAAAGATTTCTCATGCTTCAGAGTCATTCGAAAAAGCCAAGGACTTAGCAGCCAAAGATTTGCTGATATCAGACCAGCAAAGGAACCTGAACACACATAAGACGAAGCAGGATTTGCTACAAATCAAGCTAGACTTTGCCAAATCACAGCTGACGACTTCTAGTTCTAAGTTAGATGCTTACAGGGCGGGAGAGGAAGAGGGTTTTAAGGTCAGACGAATAACATACCTTTGATCTCATGAGTTTGGCTTGCAGCTCAGCTGACATACTATAAAGATGTTTTCATACATAGCCGAAGGAGTGGTCAAGCAATTCTGAAAGGTGGGATATCTATAAATTGACTCGCCTGAGCGATTCTAAGGCCACCAACAGATTATAGATGAGCTTCCCAATGACATTATCTTTCCCGAATTCGTGTGATTGGATAACGTAACAACCCATGTATTCTGATTCCCTTATGAATAGAAAACTTTAAACATGTAGTATTTGTAATTGTTGTGTCGTGCCTCCTATTTTTGATCATTTTTAAACTTTATGTTTCCGGTCAAAATTCTATGCCTCGAGTGTGATGTGCCATAGATGGCAATGTTTCGGATGTCATTGGATTGGCTTTGTGTTTAAGCGTTAAGTGAGCGACAAGTTTGATCGATCGAGGATTTCGGATGAGTGCCGGGTGAGGAGCAATTTGTGTTGTGTGTCGAGTGAGCAGCAGTTTGTGAGTGCCAAGCGGCCGGTGATATGCGAGTGTTGGTCAGGTGGGAGCATGTCCATGTGAATTGATGCTGGGAGTCATACCTATGTGAATTGGTGCTGGGAGTCATGCCCAAGTGAATTGGTGTTGAGAGTCATGCCTAAGTGAATTGATGTTGGGAGTTATACCTAAGTGAATTTGGGCTGGGAGTCATGCCCAAGTGAATTGGTGTTGGGAGTCATGCCTAAGTGAATTGTTGTTAGGAGTCATGCCCAAGTGAAATGCTGCTCCGAGCCATGCCTAAGTGAAATGGTGTTGGGAGTCATGCCCAAATGAATTGATGTTAGGAGTCATGCCCAAGTGAATTGGTGGTGGGATACATGCTAAAGTGAAATGTTGCTAGAGCCATACCCAAGTGAAATGGTGCCGAGAGCCATGTCTATGTGAATTGATGTTGGGAGTCATGTCCAAGCGAATTGGTGTCGTGCGCCATGCCCAATTACAACCCGCAACTATGGTAAGAGTCTAGAATAATCGACAGGATGGTCATTGGGCACTTGGTTCATGCACGCTTATAACTCATAGCGGTGGTGAGAGTATGGAACAACCAACTGGATGGTGGTTGGACGCATGAGTCATGTACGCTTATAACTCGTAGCGGTGGCAAGAGTCTAGAACAACCAACCAAATGGTCGTTGGGGGTGTGAGTCATGCATGCTTATAACTCGCAACTATGAACAGAGGTGGCGAGAGTTTGGAATAACCGACCAGATAGTCGTTGGACGTGTGTGTCTGCATGCTTATAACTTGTCGTTATGGCGAGTTATAAGCATAGTTGATCAGATGGTCGTTTGGTGCGTGGGTCATGCATGCCTATAACTCACAGTTGTGGTGAGAGTTTGGAATACCTGACCGGATGATTGTTGGGTGCGTGAGCCAAACACATTTATAATTCACAGCTATGGCGAAAGTCTGAGACATTATCATTAGATAGAAGTTAGTACAAAAAATACTTTCAAGTGTGGTAAAATTGGAGGTAATTCACTCTCCATGCGCGATCCAACTGTTGGATCGAGTCGAACATGAGAGCTCACGTTTATAACTCACAGCTGTGGCGAGTGTCTGGGACATTATCATTAGATAGAAGTTAGTACAAAAAATACTTTCAAGTGCAGTAAGATTGGAGGTAATTCACTCTCCATGGGCGATCCAACTGTTTGATCAAGTCGACCGTGAGAGGGGGAGAGGGGGGGGGGTGTGAATCACGTGGTTTTGAAAATCTCGTTCTTTTCGTTTTGAAATCAAGGTACACAACGGAAATTAAGTAAGAAAAAAATACTAGAAAACATGGTCAATTGTACTTGGTTCAGAGCCTTCGGGGACTCCTACTCCAAGACTCAGGTCTCGTGGACCTTTTGATAGGTAATCCACTAGAATGTCTCTTCGGGTACCTTTGGAAGAGGTAATCGAATACAAAGAAAGTTAGAACAAGTACAACACCCTGCACTTGTTCTTTTACAATAATTACAAAACAACTTTCGTTATTGACGCGTATGAATTGAAGTGAGAGCGCTCAAGTGTTGGTGTCGATGTGCCATCCGTGATCAGAAGTCCTCGGAGTAGTAGTCGGGTGCAGTACCTTTGCAGCAGAGTCGCAGCAGGATGTCGAAGCAGTCGGAACTTTGAATAGACGAATAGTGGCTCATATATTAGTTATTTTTTGAAGCTTGGTCGAGACTGCCTTAAATAGGGCATGGAAGGTGCCTTTAAAACCTTTTCTAAGCTAGGGCAATGGGGAAAGGACTCACAATGTCTATTCCCCACTGGTCGAAAAGGTATGAAACTATGAATGTCTTTAGCAGTTCGGTCGGACGATGAGGTATGCTTTGGTGCTTCTGGCAAAAGATATAGGTAGCTACAGCTGACCGACATCTGCCTGTGGAGTAAGCAAAAAACAATTAACCAATATCACCTTGTGAGCTAACATTCTTTCTCCGACATGGTTGTCATAGCAGTCCTTATGAATTTCTTGCAAATTATAATTGATTTCATTTGGTCCAATGCATTTGAGTAAAGGCTAGGAGAACAACTATTTGTACAGCTGATCTCTAATCAGGGTGAAGCGGCTGACTCTCTTTTTGACATGCCAAGCTAGCTTAGAGACGACCAACAACACTCCTTGTTGTAGGTACATAATGATTGGAGCCCTCCTATCCATTGGCTCTTCCACATTAGCTTGTAAGTCAATTAGAGATATTAGTATATTTTATGCCACCAAGCTGTCCATGACCCAAGTGGGCAATGAAATAGACATTTTAGCTAACTCATCTACCTTTTGATTGTCGACTCAGTGTGTCTTGACCAGTGTGACCTCCACAAAGCTCTCCTTTAGCTTTTTCATAGGTTTTTTTTGTACATTTGTAACCTCTCACTGTTCATCTCAAAATTGTCTGCCAATTGTTGAGCCACAAGTTGAGAGTCCGAGTGGATAGTTACCCAAGCAGCTCCTACGTGTTTAGTTGCTTGAACCCGGTCAACAAAGCTTCATACTTGGCCTTATTATTAGATGTCTGAAAGTTTAGTCGGACGGATAATTGCATGATGTCTTCCTGTGGAGATATGAGAAGAATGCCTACGCCACTATCTTACCAAGTGGAAGACCCATCAACATAAATTTTTCATGTTCCCTCGAGTTCTGGATAATGAACTTCATCTAGAAAATTAGTTAGAGCTTGAGCTTTAATAACTGTTTGGTACTGATACTGTATATCATACTTGTTCAGCTTGATCATCCACTTAATAAGCCGGCCGGATGCTTCTGGGTTCATAAGAATTCTCCCTAGGGAGTTGTTAGTGAGAAACATTACAGGGTGTGTAAGAAAGTAGGACTTTAAACAACAAGCGGTCATGACTAATCTGTAAGCTAACTTCTCGAGCACAGTGTAGCGGGATTCGACACCTTTCAATGGATGACTAAGAAAATACACTGGCTGTTGTATATTGTTATGCCCCCACAACCTCCTTGGTGACCAACAAATACAACCAGAGTGGCTCTCCGGAGACGGGTTTAAAAAAAAAGGTAGGGCTTCCAAGTGTTGCTTCAATTCTTCAAAAGCCTTGTTACACTTCTTGTCCCACTAGAACTTTGCCGCTCGGCGAAGTACTTTGAAGAATGGGAGTGTTTGATCGGCCGATCGAGATATGAATCTAGAAATTGCCCTGATCTGATCCACCAACTTCTGAGCCTCCATGTGTTTTTGAAGGGCTTACATGTCTCTAGGGATGGCAATGAGTCGTGTTCGGGTCGGATTCTATATCCTCCGTACCCATACCCATCGGGTATAGGATATCCTATGGGTATACCCATACCCATTAAATGATCGGATATTTTCTATAAGTATAATTTTTCTTGTTTCTATTGAACTATTATCATTCAAAAAAAAATATATTAATATATATATATATATAATTAAAAAAATATATTAAACATCTATATAGTCTTCTAATAATATCAACAAAAAGTAGTAAATTGATTTTAGAAAAAAAAAATTTCCTTAATATATGCATATATATTATTTAATCGGGTATTCGGGTCGGGTATCGAGTATTGATAGTCCCTCCATACCCTCCTCCATTCGGATCAGATGTCGGATCCTCCATCGGGTTCAGGTGAAATTATATTCCTACTCCACATAGACATTAACGAGACATTAACGCTATTGTATAACAGCGATGTAGATGCTCTAATAATTTTGAACCGATCGAATTGTGAGTCGATGATTTCAAATCGTGAAGCATAATCAATTCGAGTCTGACATTTCAAGAATCAGTCAAATTTAATACGGACTCCTAAGAGGGTCAACAGATTTTCCGCCATTGTTTTTTTATAATTTATAATTTTTAAATAATTTTTTAAATAATAATAATAATAATAATAATAATAATAATAATAATCGACAGTTTTGAATAGTGAACTATAATCAGTTAAGGGTCGACATTTCAAAATCTGGCGAATAGATAATTCAGAACCGTAGAATCGACGATTCCGAGCCTTGGACGGTGGAGGACGAGGAGATATCTAATTTTGATATTGAGATAGACACACATATATACATCCCAACTGCCATCAGCTTTCTATCTTTCGTTTCACTGAAAAGGATCGAGCACCGAGCGACCAGGTTCAAGGAGCTGGCTGTCACCTCAGAACCAAGAACATGTGTTTCTTGATGAAATAATTAGCCCATTGGCTCATTGTTCTCAGAGCCAAGCAAGCCCTGCCTTGTCCGGATCAGATCAATCATATGCATCTACTCCCATGCATCTCCTCGCAGGGCAAGAACCAAGAAGAATCAGTACGCAACGCGGCGGCCATAATTCTCCTCAATTATTGGACGGGCCATCGTCTCCTCCTGCTCCTCCTCCTCCTCCTCCTCTCAAGGAAACCGAGTACCACCTCATCCAAATCCACACTCATTCCCTCGTACGCAACGACCCTGAAATCATTCCCTGTGTAAACGTGACACGAGCTTTCTTGTCGCTGCGGTCTTCTCCAGTTCCCCAGCTCCAGAAGCATTCATCAAATCCCTTATCTGCGATTGCGACGCCTCCACACGCTTCTTCTCATGCTGCCCATCATCATACCCTCTCTGCCTTTATATATATCTCAAGAATTCAATTCGCTCAGCTGTAGATTCCCCTGCTCCTTTGGCATGAGTTGCAGTAGTTTTCGAGAAATGGAGCTGAGAGAGATCGGGTTCACTCTGCCGCCGGGGTTCAGGTTCCACCCGAACGACCACGAGCTGGTGTGCCACTACCTCTCCAGGAAGGTCAGCGACCAGGAAAGGACCATGGTGGAGGTCGACCTGCACATTCAAGAGCCGTGGGAGCTCCCAGGTCAGCCGATCAAAATCTCGCCTTTTTCGTTATTCTTCGTTGTTGTCCACTGACGGGCTTGTGCAGATGCGGCTAAGCTCGGCGCCGACGAGTGGTACTTCTTCAGCTTCCGCGACCGCAAGTACGCGACCGGATCGCGAACGAACCGCGCGACCAAGTCGGGCTACTGGAAAGCCACCGGGAAGGACCGAGCGGTCAGCGACCCGGCGACGGGCGCCGCGGTGGGGATGAGGAAGACGCTGGTGTTCTACAGAGGAAGAGCCCCCAACGGGGCGAAGACGAATTGGGTGATGCATGAGTTCAGACTGGAGACGCCTCGATCTGCACCAAAGGTACGCTGCATTACGCCAGTGGAAACATGTGCTTGCGATCGGTTGCTGAACGCTCAGTTCATCATGTGGCAGGAGGACTGGGTCCTGTGCAGAGTTTTCGAGAAGAGGAAAGGGGAAAGAGATCATGGAGGGGAGTCGGCCACGGAGGGGACGCCGACGAGCTCGAGGTGGGTGGAGGAGGAGTGGCTTGGATTGCTGTTGGAGTGGGGGACGATGGAGAACGGAGCTCGAGCTGGGGAAGAAGGAATTCTGACTGTGTAACGGAAGCAAGAACTGTAGATTTGGTGTAATAATTGTTAGCGCGTAGGTTTGGTTTGATTCATGATTATCTGCCTTTTTTATATTAAGAATTCTTATTTAATTTAGTAATTTTATTTAATATTTAAATTGAAATAAAATGAATAAATTGAAATATGCATCGTCGTTTTGGTTCGGCGAGGTTTAGGTCTTTAGGAGCGATCGATCTCGTAGATCCGTCGATCGAATCATTCTCCGCCGGCGATTCCTCCTACTTGCCTGGCTGCCTGACCACCTGCGGCGAAGTCCGCATTCGCTACTCCTTCGGCGTCGGCCCCAATTGCTAGGGCGGATTCCGCCGACGAAGGCGACGGCTTCGTCGCCTACAAGCCTTTCCTCGCAGAGTCCGAGGTAATCGACGTAACCCTAGCTTCCTGCTAGGCACGCATCTGCAACCAACAGATGCCGGAAACCGCCTCACCAACATCGGGCGCGACACCTTCGCCTACATGGAGGGCTTCAAGGATGCGGCGGTGGATACCAGACCGCCCTCGTCGACGAGTGATTCGAGTTCAGCGCCTCCTGCGTTACTTCAAACGATCTCATTCGAACTCCGGGCGTGCGTGCTTTAGCTCATGCTGGGCTGGTCGATCGGAGGAGTGTTTGGACTCCATCAGTGACCCAGGTTGCCTCTGCAACTTCTCCACTGATTGTCAGGGGAGCTCCTGCCTCAGTGATGGATGCCAAGGTCTAATTGTTTGATTTGTCTCTCAAACTTGAGGTATTTGTCAAAATTCTAAACTTGACAGTGATGAGTGCAAAGACAAAGAGGATTATCCATGCTTTGGAGTATGTACAAACAAATCAGGGGGATACAGCCGTGTTTGCTCACCAGGGAAGCAGGGAGATCCTTTCACTGATGGGGCTTGCTATCGCGAGAGCCTTTCCTTGGCAATGAAGTTGCTTATTGGTAATTTCTTCCCTCTAATTTGAGGTCGGATGCTTGTTATAGCTCGAATGACAATGTGTAGATTAAGATGACTAAATTCCTTTAGACTGCATTATGTTGTCGTCATCAAGCTGTGTGTGCCTAATTCTACATTATTTCTCCATTGACCTTTACACGAAAGGATATATCACTGGTAGAGATTTGTTCATAGGTTCAAACTATTTCAATGTTGACTATCTAGGTCTAATGCAACTGTTATTATTTTAGCTGGGCACCCACTTTGCAGTTATCTTTATATTACATTAAATATGCACAAAATAGATCAAAATAGTTAACATGTGGATACAACACCAAGATTTATGTGGAATTTCTTAGGGATGGTACAGACGAGGGAGGCAAGCATTATAACAAAGGTTTATAGATGAAGAGAGTACAAAAAAATTCAACCAACTTAAAATACCTGATGAGTTCTATCTATCTGATTCTGGTTTTTCTTCTGGATTACATTTTCCGATATGCATAGATTCACATCTTTCTTCAATAGAACAGCTGCCGCCTACATCGTCAAACACACTTCTCTATTAGCACGGATGCATGTGTTAAAGCCTCAACACAATATATGTGCAAATATTATTACTTTATAGCTGAACTCTAATAAGGTATGCAGAAGCTGTGGAGCCAAATGACTGCAATCTTCACTTCTAGAAATATCTCATGTATTTTGGGGGTTTGGGGCATTATGCAGTGCACATGAGACATCAAATTGTCCTGGGTGGTAGCTTGTCAACTCAAACTCGCTTGATTTGCAATTCTGCTGACTCGACATTATATGATTCGCAGATCACAAGTTAGCATTCGGACACGTTATTCTTTCATTACTCTTTGGCTAGTTGGATTTTTCCATCAAGCATCATATCACTCAAAGAAGTCATCGTTTTTTAGAAGGATACCTCAACACCCTCAAATTGCATTATACATTCCAACTTGGATTCATTGCTGTTTTAACTTAAATTTATATTGCCAATAAAAGTGAAAACAAAAATGCAAGGAAAGGTTACTTAAGATATTTTCATTTTGTTATATTTTCACCATGAAGTCGGTTGACTGCAACCCTTACAATAGCTTGGCATCATATTTGTGCCACTTGAATGTCAATTGTGTATAGTTGTCTTGCTAGACAATGTTATATTAGGATTAGATGCTCAACCTAGAAATTTATATATAGAAGTAATTTCATTTTTATATGTGGTTGCAATTATCATATCTAGTAATGTTTCATCTGGCAAATTGTTTTATGTGCAGTTGTTGATTGTTCCCACCCCCTTAAAGGTATGAAAAAAATTCAAACCTGCTTAATATGATCACCATTAGACTGCCAGAGTCAAATTATGAGCTGCAAAGCGTATCAAATCAAGAAGCAATTAACCTATTGACGTGATACAAGAAGATTAGCACTAGAACTTTAGGTGTTTGCATCTGTCATTGGCTTTAACAAATTCTTGTTATTCTCTTTTTGTAGGAGTCAGCTTTTGCCTTGTCCTATTGTTTGGTTTTATTAACATCATGCATGAAAGAAGAAAAAATCCAAAGAATCAAAGACGTATTTTTCAAGTAAAATGGAGGACACTTGCTTACTTGAAGAAATGAAATTGCAACAAGGTATTGATTATAAATTTTTACTAGAGAAGAACTAGATCAAGCAACAAACAAGTTCAACAAGAATCACATTATTGAGGCTGGTGGCCATTGAACGGTATACAAAGGAATCCTGAACGATAATTGGACTGTGGAAATAAAGAGACCTATGATCATGGTAAAGCTTTTGGACTGTTGCCTAGAAGTGGAACACCAATGCTGGTCTTAGAGTTCATCCCCAGTGGAACCTTATTTCAGTTTTATTCATGAAAGTAGCAGAAATCAACCACTTCACTAGAAACTTGTCTAAAGATTGCACTGGAGTCTGCAGAAGCACTTGCCTAATTGCAATTGTCAGCTCTCCTTGGATAATTCATGGTGATGTGAAATTTTCCAACAAAGTACCGACGAATGAGACTCAGTTTGCTACATTGGTAGAAGGGATTTTTGGCTTCTTAGACCCTGAATAGCTATGAACATGTCAATTAACTGACAAGGATGATGTTTATAGTTCTGGGTGGTTCTTCTGGAAGGGAAGAAAGTGATCTATCTTGAAGAGTCTGGAGCAGAGAGAAGTCTTTCTTTGAGCTTCATAGTGGCAATGAAGGAGGGTAGAGTTGCTGAGTTTTTCGCTCATCAAGTCAGAAAAGATGCAGAAGCACAACTTCAAGAGTTTGCCAAGTTAGTTGTGCAGTATCTTAGTGTTCTTAGGAGAAGAAAGGCTTACGACAAAAGAGGTGGCAGAAGAGCTTTCAAAATTTAGAAAATCGAATCAGCAATCCAAGGCACAGCAAATCATGGTCAAAACTCAGACTCAAATGCATCCATGGCTACCTATGAATTGTATGACAAACAATTGTGGAGACGCCGACAGAATAGTACAAATTCTCATTCTAGTCCAGTCCTCACGATGATCAAATTTAGAAGTTTTCCATCAAAAACCAATGAAAGAAATAACAATATTTGGAGGGCCATTAGAAGGATTTCCATACATGGGTTTATAAATTGTGTCATTGAACATGAAACAGTGGGCCTTTAGCTTACAAACTAACATACTGCAACCTCATGCAGCTGTAGCAACATCGTCTGTTTCCTCACATCATGAGGTCAAACAGGGGAAGAATCCGGTTCAAACAATGGCGGGCAGCATCTTCTGAACATTCCACAGCAACAGAGACACCACAAGCTGCATATTTGGCAGAAGATCAAATCAAATTTTACATTGCACAGGCGCAAGGCTGCACCTCAAAGGACACACTCACCATGAATCCAGTAAGCCATGGGGGGACGGTGGCGGTGCAGGTGCCGGAGGAAGCAGTGGCACCTCAGGATGAGAAAATGGTGGTGGTGGTGGTGGTGGAGGAGGAGGAGGATCCATTGCCACACACGGGAAATCACCAACTAACCTAACCCTCCGTAGTGTGTAATATGGCACTCCAGCTAACGGTCAGATCAGTGCTCCAAGAACGAGAGGCAAACAAACAGTCAGCTGTGAGACTAAAGAAAACGGTTTAATGTGCCAATCTATGATGCTTCAATGATGGATAGATAGAGTTGATTTTAGAAATTCAGCTGAAAAACATTGTGTTTTGAGGAAAATATCGTGGTATGGAATCATTTTAGTTGTTTTTTGTGCGCTTTTTAACTATATTTGTATATATTTTTTTTTTCAAGTTTCAATACTTTTTCAAAGCAGTTGAAGGAATTCAAAGACGAAGAAGCCGTAGGGAAAGGCAGGGCATAAAAGTTGTTAACGAGTTTAAACTTCATTTGATTCGAGTATAAAAAAAAATTGGACATAAATTAATATTGGACAACCAATTTACGAGAGGCTTTAAAAAATTAGTCAAATTTAAATGCATAAAATTAAATTTAACTTTTTTATTGAAATAACTTAGCTAATAATCTCAGGTTGGTAGTAAGAATTAGTTTCTATCCAGTGCTGAGTGTAGACTGATCGAGTAGACAGAGAGGCCAAGCAAGCAGATCAATCGAGCAGGTAGTATAGCTAACCGAACTGTGTAGCAAATCAGGTAGAGTCGACCGAGTGGTAGATCATCCGAGCGGGCAGAACAGTTGAATAGAGAGTCTACTCGAGTAGAGCGGTTAATCGGGTAAAACAGAGCAGCTAACAGGGTTGTTTAGCCGAGTAGGTTGAGAAGCTGAGTAGCCCGAGAGGCCGAGCGAATGTGTAGTCGAGTTGCCGAGTGAGCAAGCGACCGAGGGAGTATTCAGTCGGTCGGGCAAAAGATCGAGAAGTCGGGCGAGCGTGCGGCCGAACGAGCGAAGCAAGCAAGTGTTCGGTCGGGCAGAGCAATAGAGCGACTGAACGAGTGAATGGTCGGACGGGCGTGCAGCCGAGCTAATGAGCGAACAAACAGCCGAGCGGGTAGAGAAGTCAAGCGGTCGAGCGAGCGAACGAGTGAGTGAGCAGCCGGCCGGGCAGAAAGGCCGAGCGAGCGAATGGATCGAGGCTTGCGATGGTCGCAGTTTCCTTAAAACATATTCGCCCCACCTCTGACTGTACTTCGAGATTTACTTGGGTCGTCTATTTCCCATGATACAACGGTTAACCATGATTCCCACAAAGCACTGGT
>JBBMJZ010413106.1:4799386-4826039 GCA_037833815.1 Zingiber zerumbet | reverse complement strand
ATTATACTTATTCATTCGACACTGAATTGAAGTAAATATAATAACCAACTTTGCCTTTATTAATAATGAAATATGATGCAAAATGAACCCTTACAATCATCTCATAATTGGTACTAGGACTAATATTAACAGGAGTTTCCTAGTCAATTAATAGACCGTTTCATGACAAACGAAAAGGTCGAGACTACCACATTTCTTTCGAAGTTGGTAACTATGCGATATAACGACAAAGGAAACATCATGGAGTATATTATGGAGATGTCTAACATCGCCATAACTTTGAAAGCACTAAAACTTGAAATGTCAAAGTCTATGTTAGTGTATTTTTTCTTGATGTCTTTGCCAGCACGACTGACTACTTTTAAGATATCTTATAATACTCAAAAGGAACAATGGACATTAAATGAGCTTATAGCTCAGCGCGCAAAAGGAGGAGATATTAAGGCATGACACTTGAGAATGCTCATTTAACATTTGGTTCTCAAGGTTCGAGTAAGAAAAGAGTGAGGATCAACAATAAAGGAAAAAGAAAGCAAACTGCAGATTCTAGGGGTTTTGGCTATAAGGAGTACAAGAAACAGGATAAAGAATACACTTGTTTCTTTTGCAAGAAGAAAAACCATATGAAGAAAGACGACCCTAAATACACCAACTAGTGTGTAAAGAAAGGTAAACTTTTCAATTTTGTGAATTTAGAAGTCAATTTAGCTATTGTACCTACTGATACTTGGTGGATAGATACCGGTGCTACTATTCACATAAATGTCACTATACAGGATTGTCTCAGGAGCCGTCTTCGACTTGATGGTGAAAGATACATCTATATGCGGAATGGAAAGAAGGCTAAAGTCGAGTCCATAGGTTTTTCTAGGTTTTAATATAGATGATGATATAATAGGAGATAGAGCTCAATGGCGTAAAAGGATTCATACAGCCGACCTCACCTAGTGGGAAAATGCTTGGTTGTTGTTGTTGTTGTCTAGGAGAATAAGTTATTCCGGGAAATAGGTTATTCAGTTACTATATTTTTTGGGAATATATTGTTCTATTGCTTAGTTTTTAAGGAATAAGTTATTTTGTAGTTGGTAACAAGTTAGGTCATTGTTCGGCCTTTTTTCCTTGTTAGTTGCAATCAAATTGTTTTTCCTCTTGAGTAGCTTGCACCTTTTTATGGAAATTATCTATTGATGCTCCACTTTTGTTTGTTATTAATGATTGATATTTACATTCATTTCTCAGAATGCATTTCCTGCTTTCCTCTTTATTAATATGGTGTCTATAGGGTCCTTGCAGTTTTGACAAGTTTGTGTTACTTATTACTTTATCTTGTAATTTAATAAAATGTTGTAGCCTAAAACTTTTCACAACCGCCCTAAAACTTTTCACAACCGCCTTATGATTCAATCTTAGTTTTAGTTAGTAGTTCCTTTATGTGATTTTTATTCCGTTGTTATAACTTATTCGTATACTGAACTGTGGGCCCTTTTTTAAAAATTGCCAGTGCCCCCTTTTGTTCTATTTTTCTTATTTTTATGTTGAAATTTTCATGTTAGTGATTTTTGTTCTCTTTATTTTGCAGTGCCCCATCTCATGTCATTGAAGCAGTGGTGAGATTAAACATCTTTCATATATATACTAGTGACACTTCAAGGTAAATTCTTTATATACTTGAGTTTTAAGATATTAAATGGTTGCTCAGAATTCTTATTGGTTCCTAATCACGAGTTAGTTTTTGGATAAAGTAATTCATCACTATGTTTGTTCGTTAATACTATTCCTGTACCAAAATATTACTCATAGATTCTGTGTTCATTTTTTAATTATTACTAAATGTAGGGCTTCCTGAAGGCTTCCACAAGAAGCTTGCCCTTTCACCTAATTTAATTTCAATGGAATACATTATCCTGCTTCAATCTTCTTTTTGTACCTAGCAAATTGTTTAGTTTTCTTGTCCATTGGCCTGCAAAATTTCCATGGAGTTCTATTTATTTCTTTTGCTAATGCTTTCTGCATATGTTTTTATGTTCTTTTATCATTATGGAATTCTTGTAAATGTGTCATTCGAGGTTCTGTTTGTAATTAGAGCATACTGCATAGTGGAATTCTTGTATGTTTTGCACAAGAAGCATGCCCCTTGACCTAGTTTGATTTTTATGGAACGCATTATCCTACTTCATTCTTCATTCGTTTCTTGCAAATTGTTTAATTTTCTTGTCCTTAGGTCTGCAAAATATCAATGAATTTCTATTTATTTCTTTTGCTAATTCTTTCTGCTTATGTTTTATCATATTGCAATTCTTGTAGAAGGTAACTTTCGAGGTTCTGCATGTAAACTGAGCAATACTACACATTGGTCTGTGCAATTGATCCTTGATGATATAGTTTTTATTTCATTAACTATACATCTCGTGTATGTTGTATTTTTAACGAAAGTAATTGTCCACGAAGTTCCTAGTAATTAGCAAGAATTTTTATTGATTCTAGTTAAGAAGTAATGCAACTTTAGCAGCTATCAGCTCGAACTTTGTTCTTCTTTATTTGTAACAAGTCACTCATGCTTATGGAGTGTTACATTTCTTCCTTTTGTTTTCAGTGGTGCATGGATGCTTTCAGGAGGTCTTGCTAGAATGTTGATGGAAGAGTCTGAGGAAAATGATTATACTGATGCATTAGCTGTTTCAGGCTCGTCTATTTCACGAAAATTAAACATTTTGTGTACAATTTGATTGCTTCATAGATTAATTTATCCTTTCTGTATTTGTTAAAAAATTTTCTAGACTTCATAGATTATCCTTTCTGTATTTTCTTCTTAAATAATATCTTTGTTTGCCTTGCATAAGTTTTAACTATGACAATGTGGTGATTGTGAGCCATAATGTTTGTTCCTTTCTGCTTTGTGGTATTTGGAGAGCCTGCCTGAACACGAACTATGAATATGAATAAATAAATAAAACTATTGCCTTGTTAAAAATATTATTTTCATGTTTGATATTTTCATGATGGAATTGAGCCTTTTAAATTTGTATTTGTTGCTGACCTTCTGTAGACCAAAGGTAACTCTACACAGTGGGGATTGATACTAAACTCACCAGGTAGAAAACAATTGATTCCACTAGTTTAGGTCAGCTGAATTAGATAGTTTTGATATTATTATATTCAGACAGAGATAGATCTATAACTTATACAAAATCTAAGAAGAAAATGTTAATCATAACAAAGGGCCTTGATATACTTAAATACTAAAATGCCCTTCCTTGTCATAAAAAAACTTATATCTTTGATCCATGATGGATATTAGAGGGTATCTTGAAGGTAGGAAACTCCGACCCATTTGTCCTATGTGCACAATAGCAGTGACCCATTATATAAATATAAATTAGTTGCTTTCCTAACAGTTCGAGCTTTGAGATACGTGGTTAGCCAATCATCTTTAACTTGTCACTCACCAGTGTAGGAGATTTAGGATTCAAATCTTGCATGACAATTCATGTGTTGGGTTTGGGTCAATCAAGGAAGTACACCCCACCTACACCCGCATACACATAAAGAGGGAATATTAAGAATATACACATGTAAATATAAATTGGTCTCTTTCCTGCCGGCTCAAGATTGTGCTACATTGTTGGCCTATCAACTTTAACAAGCTTGATATCTCAAATGTTCTCTTCTTTGTTAATTTCATTTAATTTGAATAACCACCGGACCTACTACTCAGATTATGGAATATATTCATATGTAGTACTTGCATTGTTTGATAAATTTAAAGTCAATTTCATGATGGACAAAGTAACATTCATGACTATGGATACTATCTTGTCATTGCAGTTCTTGATTTCACAGTTCAACTTGTGGAGAAAGGTGTCGAGGATAATTTGGTTTCATCTCTTGTTGTATTTTCGCTTCAATACATATTTATCGATCATATGCAGTGGAAATACAAGTCGAAGTATTCTCATTGGAAAGTGACATTGAAGGTTTATTCTGCTATCAGTGCTCTCTTTTGAATAACATGCAATGTTATTTCTATGCTTTTGATTGACATTTTTGTTAAATCATCTTTCAATTTTCTTGAGAAGTGCAATATTTTCTTGTGTAATTTTTTTTCAGTGGCTTCCTACATTTTTCAGTTCATTCTATGTGAGGATAACTCTTTGTCTGTGTTTATCCTTGATTTCTGAAACATTTTTAAGGCTGTATCTCTTTTGCATTTTTAACAAGGCTTACATTTTATTATTAATTTATTTTTGTGTTTTGCTATTTGGAGAAATTGAACATTTTCAATAATGATGATGTTCTTTAGGTTTTTGAATTAATGAAGAGCTGCATTAAAGCATCCGAAGTCTCACAAAAGCTTCACTGTATCTTCTGGGATATTTTAATTTGTGACTCCTCTATCCACAATATCCTTTATCGAATTTTGGGTATATCAATTGAGTACTTGGTATGCACTCCCGTTGTGTTTTCTTGCTATTTTCCTATTTTCATAGATTTCCTGCTTCTAACAATTATTTCTCTGTGAATATTAAAAAATATTAGAGGTTGAATATCAGTTACCATTATGAACCAAAGGAGATTGAATGTGTTCAGCATTCTCTCTGTTCTGCATTGGAGGTGTTATGTTCTATTATGGCGAATATATCACAGGTAAAGTATTCATATCTGGTGATTAGGATTTTGAGTTAATGGCAATTGTAACTTGATGCAAGTAATTCATTTTTCTTAAATATCTTTTAGGAGATAATTAATTGTTTTTAAATCATCAATTCTTTTTCTTTCTATAGTGGATTGTATAATTTCTGAGATAGGTGAGCTATGCTTGTTACTGCAGTTACATGGCTAACCTACCGAGAGGCAGCGAATACCATTTTATTATAATATAGCATAGGAGCAGATGATGATGATATATGTAAGGCTAATTTACAGCAGTTGGTAGAAAGGAGGATCTGGATAGGTTATGAGGCGCTTTCACACAACAAAAAGTTAGGATTGAAGTAGAAGCCACTCAAAAATTCTTATTTGATGCTGCCATAAGCTCAACCTTAAAGTTACGAACATCCCAGCTTTATTAGAGTCTAAATTTTGATTAAATTTGTCCTAATATATTGATTGATATCTCATAGTTATTCCTAAAATAATTTGTGACTAAATTTAACTGGAGTGATGACCTGTTTATATGGCTGATAATTTGGTCCTACATTATTCCCAAACTCCTGATCACCATTTCCTTATTATCCAAGTATGTGAATTTAATTTTAGATTATGAATATGACTAAATTCTTGAAGGATGAGTCCTAGCTAAATTCTCAAGATAATTAAATTCCTAGCAAGGTGAATTTAATCAACAAAGACTAACAACAACAACTAAGCCTTATTCTATTAGGTGGGGTTGGCTATATGAATCCTTTTACGCCATTGAGCTCTATCTCCTACTATATCATTATCTATACTTAAATAAGTCTTATTGTTGCTAACAAATTCTTTTTTGGTCTTCCTCTTGTTTTATATGTGTGTTTGTCATAGTTTCACATCGCTTAACTAGAGCATTTATTGGGCGTCTAAGTACATGTTCGTACCATCTTAAATGTGTCTCTCGGAGTTTTCCCTCAATAGATGCAACTCCGACTTTCTCTTTAATGCTCTTATTTCTTATTCTGACCATCCTTGTATGTCCACACATCCATTTTAACATCTTAATCTCTGCAACGCATTTTCTGCTCATGTGCTCGAGTCATAGCCTAACATTTAGCTCTATATAACATAGCAGGTCTAATTGCGATTTTGTAGAATTTTCCTTTAAGTTTTAGAGGTATTTTTTGGTCATATAAAATATTCGACGTTTTCCTCCATTTCAACCCTCTTGTTTGTATTCTATGTAAGACATTTCTCTCAATCCATCCATCGTTTTGCAAAAAGGATCTTAACTATTTAAAGCTCTTGGTTCCGGGCAACTCATCATCTCCTATCTTAATAATTGTCATATTACGTTTAATATTGCTAAATTTAAATTGTATATATTCTATCTTTATTCTCCCATGCCTAAAATCTTTCATTTCTAGTATTTCCTGCCAAGATTCTAGTTTAACATTTACTCATTCACGTGTTTCATCAACCAAAATAATTTTATCTGCAAACAATATGCACCACGGTACGTGTCTTGAATATGTGTACTAAGTTCGTCCATAATTAGTGTAAAAAGATAGACTTATAACTGATCCTTGATATAACCTTATCTTTATTGGAAATGCTTCAGTTACTCTGCCTAAAGTCTTTAGTCTAGTCGTTACATCCTCGTATATGTCCTTAATTAGTTCATATAATTAAGGATAAGAAGATATATAGCTTCTATTGTCGACCTTCCAGTTGAGACTTATATCCTTGATATAAGTCTTTTCTAAAATTTTTCATATAATTTTTTTTGAGACTCTATCATAAGCTTTTTCTAAGTTAATCAATACCATGTGCGGATCTTGTTTTTGCTTCTGATATTTTTCAATTAGTTGTCTAAGAAGATGTATAGTTTCTATTGTCGACCTTCCAGGCATGAACCCAAATTAATTTTCGGTTGTCACCTTCCTTAATTTATTTCTATTACTTTTTCCTAAAGTTTCATGGTATGAATCATTAGTTTAATATCCCTATAGTTTGTACAATTTTATATGTTTCCCTTATTCTTATATAAGGAACTAGATTACTTACCCATGATCAGACATTTTTTTCATTTTTAATATCATGTTAAATAATTTTGTAAGTCATTCAATACCTTGTTTCTCTAGGCATTTCCATACCTCTATTAAAATATCATCTGGTTCAACAACTTTTCTATTATGCACTCCATTTAAAGCTTGTTCTACTTTTGAAGTTTGAATTCTATGATAAAGGGCAGCCCGGTGCACGAAGCTCCCTCCATGCGGAGTTCCGGGGAAGGATCCATTATATGTAGCTTTACCCTACTTTTTGCAAGAGGCTGTTTCCAGGATTTGAAGTTTGAATTCTATGATAAAAATTTAAATTTCTATATTCATTTGATCTATTTAAATTGCCTAAGTTAAGTTGGTTACCTAAATTTTTATTAAAAAGTTAATGAAAATACTTCTTCCACCGCTCTTTTATTTCTCCATCGTTTATTAGTACTCTATTACATTCATCTTTAATATATTTTATTTAGATAAAATCTCCTGTTTTTCTTGTTTTCACTTTAGCTATTCTATAAATGTCTCTTTTCCCTTCTTCTATATACAATTTTTGATATAATCGTTCAAAAGTTTCATTTTTTACTTCATTCACTACTCTCTTAGCCTTTTATTTGGCTATTATATATTTTAAATTTTTCTTCATTCTTACAAATATATAATTCCTTATAAGCTGTTCGTTTTTTTTTCACTTTCTCGTAATTTCTCATTCCACCACTAGGATTCTAAATAGCATGTCCTTTTGACTCACCGAGTACACTTTTAGCTATTATTTTGAACTTTGATACCATCATATCCTATGTCGTATTAGAGTCACCATATATTTCAGCTAATACTTGTATTTCTACATTCTCCTTAAATATAATTTGTTTTCCATCTTTTAATTTCTACCACTTAATTCTAGAAGTCGTATCTATGTTCTGTCTATTGATATTATGTTTGAGGCGTATATTCAACGCTACTAACCTATGTTGGGTAGTTAAGGTTTTTTTCAGGAATGACCTTGCAATTTTTACATATTTTTCTATCATTTTTCCTAACTATAAGAAAGCCAATTTGCGATTTATTATTTCCACTTTTGAACGTGTATTCTTCTCTTTTCTTAAAAAATATATTAGGTCATATACTATCGTAAAATTTAATATAGTTTTCCTTTCTTAATTTCTCTTTCCAAACCCATAACCCCCCTATACTCTCTCATTTTTTCACTTCGACATTTTATTAAATTCATTTCATTTGACGGAATGTTTTATAATATTTCATTTAAATCGTCCCAAAATATTGATTTGGTAGCTTCATCTAACCCTACTTGCGGTGTATATATGCTAATTATGTTCTTAGTTTCTTTCGTCATTATTATCTTAAGGGTTATAATTCGATCTTCTTTTCTAACTACTCCTACAACTTCATCTTTTAACGAACTATCTACAACAATACCAACTCCATTTCTTGCTTTACTATTTCATGCATACCATAACTTAAAACCTAAGTTCTCTATCAGTTTTGCCTTCTCGCCTACCCATTTTGTCTCTTGTGCACACAAAATACTAATTCTTCTTCTAATCATCGTATCTAGTACCTCCATTGATTTTAGCAGTGAGAGTAACTATGCTCCATGTTTCAAATCTTAAACGATTAGTTTTTTTATCATATTTGTTATTATCCAACCTATGATGTGAGAACTCTTGCCTATATAACACTACACCTAAGTTCTCATGGAGATATAGCGGTCCTTGCCGATACGTTACAGTCGGACCCTGCAACGGGAATTCTTGCATATTTATCACTACACCTGAGTTTTGGAGATGTAGCGGTTTTTGTCGAGACGTTACAGTTGGACCCTGCAACGTGTTCCTTCCGGGAAACAATTTAGCATTAACACAATAGTTTAACGAATCCATTCATTGAACATTTGCCATAGTTTTAACGTTGGCTAGCAACGTAACACAATTTTCCTTCTTTATTCGGGTTTGAGACTGATCATGACGGGTTCAACCAAAGAACAGTGTAACTAAAATCTTATTTTTCAATGAGAGGATTTCTTTTGCTGTTCAAGGTCAGCTGTAGTTACTACTATTTGAATTTTTCTTATTTTTATAGAATTTAGTAGTCTGTTTCTTTGGGATGATCAAGTCACTTTTATGTTTAAATAGATGGCCTTTCTAGAAGGTAAACAAGATGTCAGTTCAAATTTCTAATCATCTTATTTCTCAATACATCTACTTTCTAGTGGAAAACTCGGATGAAAACTCACCTCTCTCTATACATCTGTTTTGGATGAAATACTCATTTTTGCATGCAATGAATCTCAAATTTAACCTTAAAATAATTTTAAATGTTTTTTCCTTTTCAAATCTACTAATGATTAATATTTTTAATAAATAAAGTCTAAAAACTTTTAGTTCTTCTCCCTCTTTTCTTCTCTCCAAGGAAATAATTGGATATGGAAATTATTTCACAATTTTTTCTTATGTGTATTCTTTTTATCCGCCTTTCTTTTCCTGACCTTTTTTTTTTTCTTTTTAACTTTCTAGGAAATAAAGCCTAGGTATTTGAATTTGTTTGTAAGATGTGTACAAGTAAGGATTTTCTTTGACATCCTACAAATGTCATATGAACATTGATCCCCAACTGTCAATATGCAGTGAATATACACAATTACTTGTATCTTTTATGTATATACAAATAGTCTAAAGTTATTGTTTAACAAGAGTTAATTTAGATATATTAGATTCATATCAAATGTGCTAGTTAATTATATTCAGTAGACACTACCTGAAATTTCATTTACAAAAATGTTTCAGGAATTTTCTTCAAAAGCTTCAGCTTTTGTCCAGACAATGTTGTCGCCTATGATAAAACCAATGTCTGTTGTTCAAGCAGCAATTTCATCGATCTCCTTTGTTGAAAATTCTGTAAGTTTGTTCGCAATTTTTTTATTCATGTTTCTATGTATCTTTTTTTTTAATACTTCAATCATTATAATTTATTGCAGTTAAAACCTTTTTAAAAGTGTCACAGCTCACAGGGACATTCGTTTTTTAATCAGAGATGTCTTATCGTTGTTTATATTTTCACTTGTTTGGGTTTTTATTGTACTTTGAATGCATCAAAAGCTTTTCATTTGGAACATAAATGTTTGAAACATTGCCATGATTTCCTCTTGTTGGACTTAGTATTACTATTATCTTTACTTTTATATAAAAATATATATATTAGGAAGACATTTTTGTCCTGATCTAAAGGACCTTATATATTGTCCGCTTGTAAACATTTTTGATGGTCTATTTTTAGTAACACTATACATGTTTCCCAATTCTTTCATCCTCCTTATAAGTGTTGACACACCTCATGCTAAGACATGAGTGAATGCCGATACCTACCCACAAAAATACTATATTGGGTCGGATTGAATTTTTTCTTTTTTTATAAAAAATCCCAACCCAAACCCGACCGATCTAAGTAATCTGAGTAAAAACATATTTTTTTTGGATTATTTTCCTATAATTCTTCACTTTTATCTCAATACTCCATTATTATTATACTAACATTGACATAAAAATATCTTAATTTTCAAAATAAAATTTGATTTAATCCAAAAAAAACTCACAAAACCCTAAATTTGAGTGAACTCGACTTGAAAATCCCCAACCCGAAACCCTTGAACCCGAGTTCGACACGGACCCAAAAACTCCCAACTTGAACCTGATATTTTTTGAGTCGACTGGGGTGGGGTTCATTTTTTACACCCCTAATTATATAGGCATACAACAAATTAGTAACAAAATAAATAGGTCAAAGAACGACTAATTAAACTACAAAATTATCATACCAAAAGATTAATTAAGCTTAGTACAAGTTATACCCCTTATATCTGAAAATTTATAAAAGGCACTTAATAGTTTGTTTCCGAGAAGATATAAAATAACACATAATAATACACATCTTATTTCATGTTTTGAATGTATAATTTCAAACAATAATGCAATTATATTACACCATGTAAATCAAATTGGCAACAAAAAGCAATATCGATAATATAATCATATTGATAAATAATAGTAGGAATTCTACTCATTAAGTTGTCAGGTTTAGGCAATAACCACAATTAACCCTTTTGTACCAATTCCAAAATTGTCACTAGCGACTTGTTAGGAGCCTGTCATATCCCACACAAGATAGGCTCGTCGCACATGAACTAGGGATTGAGATTTCGTGCTGAACCCGTCGAAACGGGCGAAACATCTCGTTCCACCGCTGACTGACACCAACACGAACCTGGCACTAGTCCCAGCAGTAGTTGTGATGCCCACGGCGCTGCCAAAGGGGCATATCTTATTATCTCTAATTTTAATGATCTAATTTAAATAAATAATCAAATATTTTTTAAAAATCTTAATTAAATTATCCTATTAAAATATATAAAAATTAATTTAAAATTCTAAAAGATTATAATAAAATATTATATATTCTTAAACTCTCCATGGGGATCGTGGTGTAGCGATGGTCTCTACGTGTCACCACAATCGTGATTTTTTAGTTTTTTTTTATTTAGTTATTTTTTTATTGTTTAAATATCAATTTTTTAAAATAATTTATTAATAATAATTATATAATATTAAAAATTATTTCAAAATTTTAAATAATTTTAAATTTTAATGAATATTTTATAAAATAATTTATTTTTTTTAAAAATAAATTTTAAATTAAACATAAATTTAAAATAATCTAAAAAATTAACAAAATATATAATTTGTTAAACATTTCAAATAAATTTTTTAAAATTTAAAATTTACAAATACATTAAAAAATTAAAATTTTAAAATAATTTTATATTTTTTTTATAATTTTAAATTTAGTTTTGAATTTTAAGAATTACTTATTTTTAAAAATATTTTTTTAAAAAAATTAATAGGTATTATCTTATGAGAAAATATTAAAATATAAATTCAACATCTTAAAATAGAAAACATATTTAATAATCAAATATTATTATACATTTATATTTATATTTAAAAAATACCGAAACTATATCGGCACGATACGATACTGAAATCATATCGTTCCGATCCGAGACTGAAACCCCAGCACGGGTTGAGATTTTAAACCTTGGCGAGTTGGTGTAAACTACAACAATATAACAAAGCAAAAATATACACAAATGCTAACTAAGCTAATTAACTTCACACAATGAAGAAACTCCACCAGTACTGCATAAATCTCAACAAATAACTTGGTAGTAAAAAACTCTTAAATACATAATGAGTATATCTCATAAAATAATCTAATGAGCAATAATAATAATCAAGGTTATCAATTTTTGTCAACTTAATTTCATTAATCACTTATTACATTTTTTTAAAAATTCTTTTAAGTAGGTCCATCATTTCTTATGTTACCTCTTTTATAAGTATTCTTTTTGAAATTTATCAGGAAATTAACATATATACACACATTTTATTAGGGGCAGTTGACCTACAATCTACATAGTACGAAGTGGACATACATACATGCATACATACATACATACATACATGAATGACAATCATGAGCGATGCTCACAAACAAAAGAAAATGTTGATTTTTTTTTGTTTAATTTTTAAGCTTCTTGTTGTGCTAATAAGATTTTGCCTTTAGGATTTAGGGGTTGAGTTATAGTATCTAGCACAAAAAAAATTCATATCGAAAAAATATGTTGGGTGTGCAGGACAACAAAACTCTCTCTCTCTCTCTCTCTCTCTCTCTCTCTATATATATATATATATATATCGATGAATGACCGACAATCTAAAACTGCATTTTACACACACACACCACCCATGGTCGTCCTACCACCTAGGGTTGTCCAGGGTGAATAATTCTCCTTTGCATTACATTCGGCATTATTTCCCTTAGTAGCCTTAGGTTATATGAGTGATCTGAGCTCCTGTTAGAAATCATTTAACAGTTGACCGCAGAGAGTTCCGCTAAGAATTGTGAATATGTGGGTTGTTTTTCAATTTCCTGGATTTATGACTTTATCATTTTGGAGAATCGTCAGAGAAACACCCGGATGCTGTTTTTTACCAACCTTTTTCAGAACACTAGCATTATGTTTCTTTTACCAACCTTTTTCATCTCACTTAAATTCAGGAAATAGATGCTTTTCTTAAGAATCCTCATTTTATTTCTTAAGTTGGAGATGGCATGATCAAGTGACTAAAGTAATTCAGTTTTTTCTCTTAGTGTGTGATTATCCTCCTGGAGGAAGGATATCAATTTTTTTACATCAAATATAAGTTCACAAAGGTTGTGAAAAAAACAATGCAGAACAGAGCCCACCCAGCCATTACTGGCATTGGAAGTTGTTTTTGATTTTTTAGGCACGTTTCTTCAATCTCGGTGATCTGTGGCCTTGTTTTGGATTTGCATATTATATGGCCTTGCTGATTAAATTAGTTTTCTGAAGCTGGATCTCTATGACTTTTTAGCATTCATAAAGGAGCAGTTTCATAGTTACTTTGTTGTACAAGCATATGATTTAAGTTAATTTCTGTTTCCTTGGACTTGAAAACCTCTAAGAGCTTTTTTGGATTCTTTGATTTCCTTCAGGCAATACAAGCAGCTGCTGCTAGAGTTCTTTCCTTCTTGTGTTATCTAGCATTTAGATCTGAGTCATACACAGTGGAGAATGCCAGCCTTGTCTCAGAAGCTGTTCAGGTCTGGATAATCTTGATCACAGATTTCTTTCTTCTTTTCTATTAAAATGTAAGCACAAACATATATTAACATTCATGATTCTCCTAAATTTTTTTTTTTCAGATAAAAAAGCTGCACTTGACTGTTTCTTCTATTCTGGAAAATGAAGTGAAAATGAAGGAAGATTTGGTTATATCTATAATTGATCTTCTTAATGCCATGGCGTATTATCAGGTTGTAAATTTTCTTGGATTGTGTAGTACAACTTATCCTGCACTTGAATCAGGGGAATCTGGAGGTCAAATTAAATGGGTGTTAGCTAGAATTGTTAGAGAATAGGTTGATTAACTCTCAATGCCACAAGATTAATTCTCATCGCAACCTTAACAAATGAGGCACGATCAAGCAAGCCTCATGAAATAACATAAAAGGATGAACTCCATCTTCTTCGTATTGCATTCAAAGGAAGAGGCTAGGATTGCAGAATTAGAGATCATAGATTACAATATATGTCATCTACCCATAGAACTATTAGGGCACCTCTTTGCTCTAGACGCTTACGATGCCTCTTGATAATTGCCAAGACAACTAGAGAACTCATCAAAGAAAGGACGTCACCACAAATAAAATTCACAACTTCGATTTAACACTGCAGATTGCCACTTTTTTTTTGATAAGTAAAAGTGGTATATCATGTATCCAAAATGTACAAACAACTGCAGATTGTCATTACTTTGCAAGACACTGTTGCCTCGTTGAAGATGTCATGCGTGCTGTCATAGCACAAAGGCAGGGAGAGGAAGGAGGTCCAAGGTTGGAAGGGGTAAGACAATTGGTTTTGATATAGAAAGATAAATAAGATCTTTCTTGGGGTGATAAGGAAAAGGGAATGTCATTGGGAGAAGGTATAATCATTAACAAGAGAATAATCAATTATTAAAATATATTTTTCCTCTACTATATTATATAGGTAGAAGAGCTTAATGTATTAGAGTTAAATGTATGTTAGAAGGGTGATATGGAGACCATCAAAATCATTATTAAATGTAGTAAAAGAATGATTTAATTAATTTGATTTTTTACTTGTGATATAGCTTTGCAAACAACTTGGATAAACATGGCTTGATAATTATGAATGTTTCATCTTGAATCCAGTTTGATTCAGTGTAAATTGACCTTTCACTCAAGGTTGACCACTTTAGCTTGATTTTGAGTCCTATTCTATCCCAAATCGAATCCAAAATTTGAATTATTTGTAAATACTTAATTACCATTGCAAAACATTAAATAATGATCTCAATTAGCATTAATGACACCAATTAAATGACATACATAGGTTGAATAATCATCACTTAATCTTTAATTGACCTTATCACCCTGTGTATAATGAGGCATGTAGAGATGCTACCTTGTAAAGATCAGCTAGATGCGCCTAAGGTGATAATATTGCATGCATCTATCTGATGGGTGATTGGTGGTTGGTGGTTGGTGGGGATCAACTATATCCATGATGATGCTCATGTAACATATAGATGAGACTAACCTTAATGGAGAAGGATAATTAATCTTGTAAGGTGCGTAACAAAAGTTTGTGTTTAAACTCTAGAGAAGGTAGGCCAGTAGAAGACAGAGGAGTCAGAGGTAATGTAATTGAAGAAGAAACTCTAACCCTAGGAGAGAATTTACCAAGGTACTTAATTGGGATGGATTAACATATTCCTATTGATTACATGAGAACTTTACGCATACATAAAATTCTTATATAGTATGCAATTATTAATTTGCTAATCCGAGACTAAGCCTATTAATTTTAATATCCACATTTAATTAATATGTCAAACAACAACTACTGCAAAAGCTAGTTGAAAAATCATCATGATACTCACTAAATTATCTTTAGGATTAAATCGAAGCTTTAATTTTTGAAATTTTTTACATGTTCAACTTAGATATTGTGTGTCCACTCGGAGTATCCGTGTCCTAGTGTAATTTTGACACCTGAATGGAGGGGGCGGATGAAAAGTCCAATCATTATAGATTTTCCATTTAGAATTTAGATATCTTGTATTTATCTTACACATCCGGTAGATATTTTTTCCTTACATGATAAGAAATATATTCAAATTTACTTGGTTTCATGTTCTTGAGACTTCTCCAATACTCAAATATTCTGTAGCACTGTACTTTGTAACCAGTACCTATATTTACACTCGGTTTATTTCATTCCAGCCTGCTCTCCTTGTTTCCCTTATGTTGTCCAAGGATAAAATGGATGTATCATCGGATGCTGTCTATTATTCAGCAAACCAGATTGCTGTTATTCCTGCTTTAGAAAAGTCAAATGGGGAGAATCCTAGTCCAATTGCAGCAATAACAAAATACATAGAAGATTCAGATACTCTATTTGATAGGTAGCCTACAATGCCTCCATCTCTACTTGTTCTCTTGGTACATTAATCATTCTTGATGTCCTAAATGTGATTGTATGATTAATTGCCTGAGTTTAGTTGTGATCCTCTCAGCTTATTGTATCATGTCATATCTAATTTCTGATGTCATGTAGAACTTAGATGTGTAATGGATGACATTATAACACTGGTTCGTTTATGTTCAGAGCCCCTCATCTACTATTGAGTATCCTTAACTTCTTGAAGGCTCTATGGAAAGGGGGCACCCAATTTGCAAGTATATTGGATAAGATTAGGCATTCTAAGAAGTTCTGGAGACAATTAGAATCATTTATCTCAGTAGCACATGATGATAACGGTCAGCCATTTAAAGATAATAACTCAGAGGCTGAGCTTTCACCATTGAGGTGCTTTCATTATGTCAGAATTTTAATTTATTTCCATTTTGTATATTATTGAACTTATATAGTTGTTTCATTTATATATTAATCTGCTCCTAAAGAAGCTATTATTTTAATAGGTACCAATGCCAAGGCAATGTTTTAGAGATCATGGCACATGAATTGTTCTTTCAGGAAAAGTTATCACAATGTGAAGTACCTTTTAAGCAGACTTCTTCAGTGGTGAATGGGGCACCAAGACATAGCAATGTAGTGTTTGTTCAAGAGATTCTTACTTCTTGGTTTGATAGTCCTTTACTCGAGAGCTTAATCAAGTTTTACTCTTCCACGGGGTATGCTAAACTGGATATTTCTCGTGCAAAAGTAAGTACCACTAATCTTATCATTGACTTGCATATAGGTCCTCATGATTTGCTTGTTTGTTTCGTTATGTTCATTTATATATCACTACTTCTATTGCTGTTGATTCAGAAATCTCTGAGGAAAATTGAATTACTTTTAAGAGATATTGACGAATGCTAATTGTTTGGTTATTCAACTCATTGGTACTTGTAGCGGTGTCTTATAAACTATAGTCTGTGTATTGCTAATCCAAACTAATTTTCCTCTACAGTTTAATGTTTATGATCTGCCATAATCTAATCGAACACTTATCCACATGATCTGTTCAACATTTCCAGAAGATCAAGCATGTGGTATTCATATGTACTTTTGTTGAGTTTGTGCTCAAAAGGCTATTTGCTTTGACTCTACATGTATAATAAAAATTATAGTGCATTTATATATAATGTTAATCAGTGTTTCAGCTTCCTAATGGTCTCTTTTATACTTCCCTGAAGTTTGCCTATTAACGGTGTGTTTGATCGGCAGGGATTTCAATTTATTCTTCCAATAGAATAAGTATTCTTATGTTTGATTAACAAAATAATTCTTTAATTGTCTTTCTCAGCTATTCCTTACTCCACTCCAAGAAATACCTATTCCTAGTCTATTCCATCCAAAGAAAAATTATTCCTACATAGTTCAATCTCCACAGATTGCATACATTGAGTGGATTGGTTGAGTTTGGAAAATTGAGTGGGTCTAACTTGCCCCAGGCTGGACAAAATGAGTGGATCCTGTGGGTTGCATGTGTTGTGTGGGTTGAGCAAGCTGCATGGGTATGGACAAAATAGATGAGTAGTTCTGTCAAGCCTTTTTTTAGCATATTGTGTGGGCTTAGATGAAATAGTACTTATAAAGGTATTTTAGTGTGTAGATTATTCCTTGTCTATTAATTCCATTTGTTTTTTTGTCTATCCCATTCCTTGAGAATACGAATTTATTCACTGTCAATTCCATTCCGTATTGGGAACTAATCACAATATAAAAGCTTATTATTATTTTTCAACTTTGCAAATAGTCATATACTTTTATGATTTCCTTTATCAAGGTACTCTTACTTTAGTTGTAAGCTGTGCTTTGATTAGTATAACTTCCACAATTCCCTGGTGGAAATTACTATGTTTTCTCATCAAGTGTTGCCCATTGACATTAAGCTAATATCTTGAGGAATACTATTTGAAATTTATAGCATAGTTGTGAAGATCAGATGATATTGAGACTCTTCACTCTAGTTGGATTGGTGTTAGCAAAGACTTATCTTTTTTATGAAATTGATTTTCTCAAAAAGATTGTTGCAGGAGTTTTTTCTAAAAAAGTTAAGATCCATAAGAAATTATCTAAAAATTTCTAGATTTCACTTGAAATTAAATGGAAACAATTGAAAGCAAAATCAAGAATGAAAATAGATTAAATCGATTGACATTTGGCTGAGATAGGTTAGGATTTTGCAATTTTTTGTTGACCCTAGCTTGAATCCCAATATATGTGTATGCGAAGATGAAAGATCTTTTTTGCTTTATTGAATTGTAACTTTAATTTTTCTACCTTGTCATAACTCAAGGTTGTCACAAGATCAATAGTTCAACTTCATGAACAACCACCTGCTAGATTAAGTGCCTTCTCTCTCTTTATCTCTCTCTCACACACATAGATGGTTTTATTGATTGAGAAAAAAGTATATCCCCTTCTATGTGATTTAGATGACAACTAACTCTTATAATAAGAAGTTGTAAATAATAAAATAATTTTTATCAAATAAAAGTTATAAGATAATATCTTTAAAAAATAAATATATTTTTTATTTATTTTATGGTTTAGAAGCTCATCATTCTGTTGATTATATTTCTTTATCTATCATTTCCTATTTGCCTGAGTTTGTCGAGAGCTTTGTTTATATTTGGTAGATTCTTGTTTATGCCAAGAGGGAGATTGCATTGAGCAATGAAGGTTATAAAATTTAGGCCAATGCACATCGTAAATTTAAGGAGTTTAACATATGAGATTATGTGTTTGTTAGTATCCATCTTGAATGCTTTCTTATTAACTCATTCAAAATACTTCACGCTTGTTCCTCTTGCTCCTTGCTTGATTTTTTTGTATTTGCTGATTTTTCTATAGATTATGCTCCCACCTATTGGTTCCTATACTTATTTGTAACACAACTCACTCAAATTAAATGTATTATGGACACACACTATCAATTGCTCACAAAAGCAGTTAGAGGTACCTAATTTATTAGAAAGGATTTTTGGGCATTGATGATTCTTGGATTAGTAAGCACAAGATTTGATTCCTTGCTTCTTAGTTACGTGAAGAAATGGAGCAACAATCGTCTAATCTATCTACAAAGGCATTCCCACTTTGCACCTATATGGAGTGTTGGAGGTCTTGATCTCTCCCCACTCTCAATGGAGTCATTTTCTTCTTGATGGGGAGAATGTGGCAAAAGACGATTCGTTCGCCCCCTGTGTCCCCGCCAACCCGTCCCTAGACCAACACGGAGGAGGTAAATCACGGGTGGTTGCTAGCCATAGTGCAAGTGGCCAAAGCATGAGGTAGGGCATGTTCGGACGCGCCGAGTTTCGACCCCAAGACCTCATGTGGCAACACCTCATGTCAAGTGATTTATTTGTTTCAGTAGACAATCAATTGTGATTTTTGTATTTCTGAATTATTTAATTATTTTAATATCTTTTGTAGGATTGAATGTATAAAAGTGTGTATTTTATGTAAAAGCAACTTTGATTAACAGGAATTCTACTTTTTCTTTTATATATGAGGATTCCCTGTGTGAGGTTTGTGTTTGTCTTCATGCTATGTCAAATATGGCATTGCTTGCATTCTGATAATATGTTATGTATTACTAATTAACTTTATTAGTTCTGATATTATTTTTAATGTATATTATTAATTGTATTTATTTGGTGAGACCTCATTATGATTAGATATAATTTGTTATCTCATTTATATTCTGATCCTACCAATTTGATAAACTCAATATTTATACTTTTTACCATCCTATCCCACTATCGATGTTGATTTTGACAACCGTAGTATGTAGGCCACATTGAGTCCTGGATTTGTTCTTTTACAGTGATAGGCTCTGGAACTGTGGTAGGTGTTTGGTTGTCCATAATGCTTTCCAAACTTCACATCATCTCTGTGTTTTATTATTTTTTATTCAATCTTTTTATTTTTTAATAGCAGTCAGGTTGTTGACTGAAGATTATTTTTGATAGGTGGCAGTTTGTGTTTGCATAGTGCAATTAATAATTAGAATGTCTTCCGGTGACTTTGGTAGCTTGTCTATTTCATTGGTTAACAAGATACATGATATCTACAACAAGGTTAGTTTTCAAATAGATCATTTTATTGAATGATTCAGGATTTCTTCTTTATGCTTTCAACTAGAAATCTGATCTTGTATTCATTTAATTACTTTTTGTATTTTAATATATAGTTAAAAGCGCATCCTGCCTTCTCTGCTTTGCTGACTCAATATGCGTTTCGTGGCCACAGGTACGCTGTCTGACTTGTATCATTTTTGAGTTTCTTGCTAGTTTATCTTGTGCTAACTTGTGTAAGTAAAATTTGGTTGGAAGTTATATCAACTAAGCTTCTAAACTCTTAACAAGCATTCATAGAATTCTGTAAAGTTAATAGTGGTTAAATAATAGATGTCTCTAGCTTAGTCAGTTCCAGCATGTGGTTCAGCTTGTTTAATGCATGCGGCAAAAGGTCATACGCTGATCCCGGACACCCCGTACAATCCATTTGTAGAGGTAAATCAAGAAACTGTAGATGATCCTCATGGGAGAGGGTATTTGTTTAATGCTTCATGCGTCAATGGTTTGGTTAAAATACTACAATGTTCCAAGTTGACATCTATTTTTGTCAACTTGATCTCTAAGGGAATGGAAATGAGTGTCAGTATGCTCACTTCTTACTTATATGACAAGATTCTTGGTCTAGTTGATTGTGAAAAACATTGTCAACAGAAATTGTTGAAGGGCCTTCAATTATTTTATAAATTTGATTCATTAAACTGTGTTTTAAAGAAAATTTAAAACTTTGCTAGTCAATCCTACTCTATATGATTCATAATGTGAGATCTCAAAACTCCCATCAATTTGCTTGAAATGGGTAGGACTATTACCTTGAACTAGTTAAATGCCAAGAAAGTATGACATAAGGCCAAGGTTTGTTTTTCAAACCCATGTGTCACGAACCTCTTAAAGTCTTCAATCAGATCGTCAACATAGATACAAATTAAAAGTATGTTGTTAGAATTACAGAGCTTCAGATAGAATGCATGCTCTTTTGAAATTTAATCTTATGGTAGAAATGAAAAATCAATGCACTTCTTCCATGCTCTTGCCCCTCTTTTAGATGATATAGTGTTTTCTTTAATTTATAGATTTATCTTTACTCCTTTTGATGACTAAGTTGGTGTGATCATATCCACTTATTGACATGAACTTCTATCAATATCATTTATGGATTATAAGGCCACAGTATGATGAAACATGTGACATGTCATGCATGTGGCTAACCCCTGGTATAGGGCATACATTAGTACAATAGAATGACATTTCCTCATGCATTGTGAAATTTAGTCATCGAGTAATTGAATATGGAAACATAATTATCTGGAAAACAAAAATAATGACAATGAAGAAATCACCATTGATTTGCATGAGTAAATGTTGTGAAATCTAGTAGTAGACCACGTCTCAAAAGACCTAATGACTTACAATAGCATCCCTAGTATGGTTTGAAATCTCAAGCCATGCTAGATATCATAGTGTTTATGCATGGTGCTCAAATTCGAGGTAGAGGGGAGGAGATGAAGAAAAAAAATGAAAAGAAGATAAATTGTAATGTCTAAAGTATTATTCCATATTGGAGTTTAAATTTTAAGTTGAAATGGTACGATTTTAGCATTGAATTGTGCTTATACTTGGCATGCTCTGTCATACATCAAAGCATGTGAAGATAAGTTATCACCACAATATCTCAAGTGTATTTCAGTGATAGAAGGGATGCCACTCTTATGCTACAACAACAACCAAGCCTTATCCTATTTGATGGGGTCGGCTATATGAATCCTTTTACGCCATTAAGTTTTATCTCCTACTATATCATCTATACTTGAATAAATTTTATTTTATTTTATTGTTGCTAACCAAGTCTTTTTTGGGTTTCCTTTCTCATTTGATATGTGTGTTTGTCATAGTTTCACATCGCCTAACTGGAGCATTTATTGGTCGTTTAAGTACATGCCTGTATCATCTTAATTTTGTCTCAGAGTTTTTCCTCAATAGATGCAACTCCAATTTTCTCTCTAATGCTCTCATTTCTTATTCTGTCCATTCTTGTATGCCCACACATCCACCTTAACATTCTCATCTCTGCAGCTTTCATCTTTTGCTTGTGCTCGAGTCATAGTCCAACATTCAGCTTCATATAACATAGCAGGTCTAATTGTGGTTTTGTAGAATTTTCCTTTAAATTTTAGTGATACTTTATGGTCACATAAAATATTCGACGCTCTCCTCCATTTCAACAGTCTTGCTTGTACTATATTTCAATAATCATTTTGTAAAAATGATCCTAAATATTTAAAGCTCTCGGTTCCTGGCAACTTGTCATCTCCTATCTTAATAATTGTCTCATTATATCTAATATTTCTAAATTTAACTTTCATGTATTATGTCTTTATTCTACTAAGTCTAAAACCTTTCCCTTCTAGTGCTTTTTACCAAGGTTTTAGTTTAGTATTTACTTCTTCACTTGCTTCATCTACCAAAATAATATCATCTGTAAACAACATTCATAGTACTGTCTTGAATATATGCAGTGAGTTCGTCTATAATTAGTGTAACAAGATAGAGACTTAGAGTTGATCCTTGATGTAACCTTATCTTTATTGGAAATGCTTCAGTTACTCCGCATGAAGTCTTTACTTTAGTCGTTATATTCTCATGCATATCCTTAATTAGTTTAATATATATTACGTTAACACCTTTATTTTCTAGAATTCTCCATATAATTTCTCTTGGGACTCTATCATAAGTTTTTTCTAAGTCAATGAATACCAAGTGCAGATTTTGTTTTTGCTCTCGATATTTTTCAATTAGACTTCTATTGACGACCTTCCAAGCATAACCCAAATTGATTTTGGGTCACCGTGGTATCCTTCCTTAATATTTTTCTATTACATTTTTTCTAAAGTTTCATGGTATGACTCAATAGTTTAATACCCCTATAGTTTGCACAATTTTGTATGTCTCCCTTGTGTACTTATCCTCCATTAATTAGACATTTTTAAAATTTTTAATATCATGTTAAATAATTTGGCAAACCATTCAATACCTTGTTTCCCCGGCACTTCTAATCTATTGATATTATTTTCTTTCTATTGATATTATGTTTGAGACGTATATTCAGCACTACTAATCTATGTTGGATAGTTAAGCTTTCTCTAAGGATGATCTTGCAATCTTAACAAATCTTTCTATCATTCTTCCTAATTATAAGAAATTTAATTTGCGATTTATTATTTCCACTTTTGAACGTGACTAAGTGTTCTTTTTTTTTCTTAAAAAACGTATTAGCTAATATAATGTCATATACTTTCACAAAATCTAATATAGTTTTCCCTTCCTCATTTCTCGTTCCAAACCCATTACTCTCATGTACCCTCTCATATTCCTCATTCTTCATTTCGACATGCCCATTTAGATCACCTCTTACTAAAATCATTTCATTTGACAAAATATTTTGTAATATTTGATTTAAGTTGTCCTAAACTTTAATTTGGTAGCTTCATCTAATCCTACTTGTGGTGTATGTACGCTAATTATGTTCATAGTTTTTTTCGCCACTATTATTTTAAGGGCTATAATTCTATCCCTTTTCTAACTACTACAACTTTATTCTTTAACGAATTATCTACAACAATACCCACTCCATTTTTGCTTTACTCTTCCTATGTACCATAACTTAAAACCCGAGTTCTCTATTAGTTTTGTTTTCTCGTCTACCCATTTTATCTCTTGTACACACAAAATACTAATACTTCTCCTAATCATTGTATTTACTACTTTCATTGATTTACAGTGAGGGTTCCTATGTTTCATGTTCCAAATGGTAGATTATTAGTTTTCATATCATATTTGTTCTTATCCAATCCATGGTGTGAGAACCCTTGCCTATTTAACGCTACATTTAAGTTCTCATGGAGATGTAGCGGTCTTTGCTGACAGTCGGAACCTGCAACATGAACTCTTGCATATTTAACACTACACCTGAGTTTTGGAGATGTAGCGGTCCTTGTCGAGACGTCTGCAACGTGTTCCTTCCGGGGAACAACCTAGTATTAGCACAATAGTTTAATGGATCCATTCATTGAATATTTGTCATAGTTTTAATACTGACTATGAATCTAACGCAACTCTCCTCCTTTATCCGGACTTATGACCGGCCATGATTGTTTCGTCACTTTTACTCTCTTTAGTAATATCATGCCTTTATTTTCGGTGATAGGTTTTGAAGTCAACTTCCTTCTCCTCCTCCTCTATATAGTCTTTATCAAATGAGTACTAGTTTTCCCTATTCCTCCCCACTTCTTTTTTCCAACTAGATTGCAAACCTTCTCACACCTACTACTACTACGGAGGATCAATAATCCTGACATGCCTCCCTTACTGATGCACAATTAACTATGACAACGTGAAGATGCACTAGCAAGTTTTTGAGACAATTAACGAGGACCTTCCACACCTACTTTTAGATGTGACTAACTAAGACCTTCTCACTCTTTTTTTTTAAAATTACTTGACAGTGTTTGACTTTGCATCCACTTTCTCTTTTTTTACCATATGCATCACTTACCCCTAATACTTCCTTTCCTTTTTTGTTACCGTTACAATATATTTCTACAATGTTTAATTCATTAAAAATATCTTCCTTCATATTGATCTTGTCGGGGCTTCATGGTGGTCTCTCTGAGGAAGTTTTTATGGAGCAACCTTCTGGGTTTTTGCTTAAAGGGAGATTGATTTTGTGAATAAATTGTAGAAATAATTTTATTACTTGAAATAAATCTCTGCAGACTTAGTTTTGTATGTTTAATTTTGCTCTTCATTATGACATGACTAAGAATGTCATTGATCACTTGGTATTCCACGTTCTCTCTCTATTAGGGAGTCATATCTTATTGTTTGTGGAAGACTTAGCCACTAACGATTATTAAAACTATATCATTGAAAGACGTTCGGACTAAAGATTTTGGTGACCATGGTGCACATTAATCATTAGGCAACTTCAATCTATATTTGGTTGTTGTGTTGCTTTACTAGGTGATCATATTTCTTTGGAAACAAAGAAACAAAATGTCATAGCTAGATGGAGTGCAAGATAAGTTATAGGGTTATGGCCCTATCAATGTGGAAGCTCATCTAGGTTAAATAATGAAATGACCGGGCTAGAATACTCCACAGAGTCAATGAAGCTCTACTGCCGCAATCAAATTTTCATGCACATAATTTCAAACCTAGTGTTCTATGATAGGACAAAACAATATGAAAATTGATTATCACTTCACAGAAAATTATAACCAAATGAGATTGTTGTTCTATTTACCATCTCTAATAGAATTTAGTAGTAAATATAATATATCTTTAAAACACTAAATTTCTATAATATATTCGAACTAGTTTGAGGTGTACTCTTGGATTGAGTAGTAAATATGTGTAATAGAGAAGGTGTACGGTAATATTCCTATATATATATATATATAGGTAGAGGGGATGACTAAGGTTGCCCTTGGAATTTCTCCACAATGTTATAATATCTTTACTCATTTTCTGCTTTTTTATTACTACCCTTTACTATCTCTTTTGCTTCATGTATTGGGGCTATACATAAATTCCTTTCCTGCAGTGTAATATTTTTCTATCTTCTTTTCTAATGACCCCACATACCTTATTTATGTCTAAGTGTTTTCGGTGACGTCTCATCACATAATAGCAGAACAATCTTGAACTCTAAAAAATTTAGGATGGGAAAAAATTTAGAATATTCATCACAAAGAGATCCAAACCCCTTCTATAAACCATGTTAAATATCACATGGCTTTAAGACAAGGTCAAGCAATCCTATTATAACAAACTTTTAGAAATTTAAAACAAAATTTAGAAATTGAAAACTATAAAATAATCTTGAACCTAACTTAAATTTTAAATTGCATCATTCTCCTTGACTTTGGAGAACTTTGTTAAACTTTTTGTGTTTTAGTAATCCTTGTTTGATCCTCATTTCCTAGTTATAAGTAACAATAATTTCACAATCTTTGTTGAGCATGGTTTCTTCATTATCTTTCTTGGTTAACTCTTCCAGTGAGGAACTGATGTATTTTCTTCTCTACTTTATTTCTCTAGAAATCAATTTTATTTATTACCTTTGTCAGACACTCTCTTTCCAATTAGTATGGAATAATTCTATCTTCTTTTTTTTTATCTTCACTTTCATAGAATTAAGGTTTGATTTTCTTTTCTTTATTTTTGTTCTCTTCTGATAAATAAGAAAATATATTTCATCATGTCTTGATCATGCTCACCAACCATAAATATTTTCTAAATGCCTCTTCACACTTGCAGACACCTTCAACACGTTGCAATCATCTGCTATGAACTACTGCTTTCATCAGAATTCTCTATCTTGTTTTCTCAATCATCATTGATGTCCATATTTTTTTTCCTTTTTGTGTTTTACGAAACAAAATTCCAACAATTGATTTACCATGTAGTGAAGGATTAATTTGGAGACAAATGAATCAGTACAATGCTTTGCATACTAACCAAACAAATTCCTGTAATTTTCTTTGTGTGAAATGTGTTTATACTTTCTTATAACTAACAACTTTTTAAATTTTTAAGAAAATAAAAAATGGAAAATAGATTTTTATTTTTGATATTTTTACGATTCAGCGCAACGGTAAAGTTGTTGCCATATGACCAAAAGGTCACGGGTTCGAATCCTGGAAACAACCTCTTGCAAAAAACAGGGTAAGACTGCGTACAATGGATCC